>VDFB02105259.1:0-26614 GCA_007258455.2 Sequoia sempervirens | reverse complement strand
GGAGAGGGGGTAGGAGGGAGAGACTTGAGAGTGAGAGAGAGGGAGAGGGGGTGGGAGGGAGAGACCTCAAAAAGAGGGAGAGAGAGAGAGTGGGAGAGAGATAGAGGGGGTGAGAGAGATAGGGAGTGGGAGAGAGATAGTAGGAGTGAGAGAGAGAGATTAGGGTTTAGGGTTTAAGGGTGGACGTATCAAGGGTTTTGTAGTATAGGGTTGAGGCATTAGGGTTTAAGGAATAGTGTCTAGGGTTGAGGGTTTAGGGATAAGTGAGAGACCTAGATGGCTAAGGGGATGGATGGCTAAGGACAAAGAGAGAGAGATAGAGATAGGTAAAAGAAACCTATAGAAAATCAACATTTTCATAACACGAGCACATTTTGAATAAGTTGAGATGTAGTCATTTGTATGGCAAGACATAACGCACTTACGTTATAATGTGAGCATGTTATAATGCAAGTGCATTTTGTATTGCTCTAAAAATGGTAAAAAACACAATATACCCATAATATCCAGGCCCAAATTTTGTATATTCTCCTGGTTATGCTCATGCTCTTACAAAAATAAACTTTTTGATGCTTTTGTGAAGTGTGCATGCAAGTTTTTCACATTCTACCATCTTTTTATGAACTTTCCACCACCTTTGCATGAAATAATAGAGTTTTCACATCAAATTTCATATATATCAATTCAATTCTCAATTCCATTCAAGAGTGATATACAATTGAACATTGAAAAGGAAAAAAGCTTTTGAAAAACTCAAATTGTTGAGGAGTTTGATGCAAGAAGCCAAGGCTACATAATTGGGTAGAACTCCATTCGAATATCTATTTTTTAGGTATGTGAAGTCTTTACACATTTTCTTTATATTTTCCTTAATTCTATTTTGGCTTGCTTTGATTTTGTTATTTTTCATATTCCATGTTCATCATTATTTTTTTTCATAACCTTAGCTTATCAATGCAATTTTAAACTACACAATTCTTGACACTTACCAATTACATTTTTAAACCACATCTCTTTGAGGCATTTTGTTAAGCAATTGACCTACCTTGTGTATGCTTCCACATTTTGTATACACATATATATGAGAGTAGTCATAAGTATGTAAAATAATACATCATTTCTCAATCATTTTCTATGGATGTGCATACCCCTCTCCAAAGCTTTCATTTTGGTATAGGCATGGGGGATGTTGGAAAATGTAGTGGAATTTGGTTTTACACCAAGAAATTGCATATGCTTGAAATTTTCTAAAGCCTTTTCAACAAATCCATTTTGTGCATATCCTACAATCATTCTAGTCCTTGAGGAATATCTCATTGAGGTATTTTGTCAAACAATTCGACCAAGCAGTTGATTTCCTTGTCTATGCTACCAAATTTTCCATACATATCTCTACAAAATTGGAATATAATCCTCCCACATTAATAGATCTTTGAATCTATTTTGGTTTCCATCTCTATTTCTTAACTTACTTCATCACTAAACTTACCTCATCACTAATGTTGTGATACATTTTTAATATTTCCTTGATTACTCTACCTACAAGGGATTGTAACCCTTCTCTCCACTATTTCAAGACTCTTTATTCAAGGATAAGTTAGCAACATGGGGAAAGGTGCAGTGTATCTTGCAATCATGGCATGCCAAAAGACCACATTTCTATGAGGAATTTTGTCAAACAGCCCCCTACCTTGTCAATTGTACCTCATTGACAAGCTAGTGAGCTCACTAGCTTGTCAATCGTACCACATTGACAAACTAGTGAGCTAACTAGCTTGTCAATCATACCACATTGACAAGCTAGTGATCTCACTAGCTTGTCAGTGCAGCAAGGTTGACAAGGTAGGGGCTGTTTAAAAAAATGCCCCATAGAAATGGGGTATCATCATTAGACCCCATTTCTATGAGGCATTTTTTCAAACAAATCCCTACCTTGTCAACCCTACCTCATTGACAAGCTAGTGAGCTCACTAGCTTGTCAAAGGTACCACATTTTGCATACATGTCTACCAAAACATTAATGTCAAAAAATTCACATGCCTTGTCCATGATTCCATTTTAAGCCTATCTTACAATCATGTGATACCCTATTTCTATGAGGCATTTTTTTAAACAACCCCCTACCTTGTCAACCCTACCACATTGACAAGCTAGCGAGCTCACTAGCTTGTCAAAGGTACCACATTTTGCATACATTTCTAACAAAACATTAATGTCAAATAATTCACATACCTTGTCCATGATTCCATTTTGAGCCTATCTTGAAATCACGACATGCCAGAAGACCACGTTTCTTTAAGGAATTCCATCCAAAAATTCATGTGACTTTTGTATATTCTAGAAGTACTCTTCTACAGGATGATTGTTAGTATTTTGTATGAAGGATTGAATGACATATATTTTATTTATTTGTATGGAATCATTTTTTAGGAACTAATATTTGTCTCTTTATCATGCTATAGGTAAAATTATTCGCCATGCTAAGGAAACGAACAAGGATTAAACTAACATAGGAAGAGTACAAAACTAATAAAACAAAGAAAAAATAATGGATGAGAGAACATCATCAGAAGAAGAAATTGGATACGATTGATGAAGACATGCCAATTGAAGATGAACCTCAACCATCAAAAAAGGAGAAGGCATTGGCAAGACAAAGGGAATGAATGTGAAAGCATCATGCTAAGATAGATTTGAATACCATAGTTGGAGACACACCCTATATCGCAAGTGAATACTTAGGGACACCATCTACCACAAGTGAATATGGAGGGAAACCATCTACTAAAAGTGAATATGGAGAGACACCATCTACCACAAGTGAATATGGAGGGATAACATCAACCAAATCTCAATTTGAGAGTACATCATCACTCACATTTGAGGAAGGAGGTATGCCATCATCCCCATCTCAATGTTAAGGTATGTCATCTATTCCATCCTCAACCAAAGGTATGTGATATAGCCCATCTCACTTAAATATTGATGAAATTCCTAATGTTGAGATTTATGTACCTAGGATAACACCACCTAGAATTTTGCATAGAAAGCAAAAGTTTTTTATTAATATTTATGCTCGAATATTTTGCAGTCAATGGAAGGTGAGATTCTACAATGCATTTGTAGAAGATATGTTGATAAGATTTGGATATTTTTCTTTGAAAAGTTAAATGAGACCACAAGATTTCAACTATTTGTTGAAGTGATGTGAGGTATAAAGTATAGGTCCATGAAGATTCTTGGGTTGAGAACATCGAATGCTTCAAGTACTATTGTGAAGAATCTAATGGATGCTTATGAGAGTGTGGGTAATACTTACACTCAAAAGATAGTAATGTCACCTGACATGTCATTACATCAACTTTGGTAAGTAATCAAAAAAAGAGATCTCATATCATTAAAAAGACGAGTCAACAATTGAGAATTAATAGAAAAACTTTATCAAGAGCCATTCAAAGGTTCCAAAGAATTGAGGAAACTGATTCCATTGAATTATGGGCATTCTTGGGGAGACTCCCACAAAAAGATAAACCAATTGTTGAAGCATTGAGATCACTAATTGAAGACTATTGGAATAATAACACAGGGCCATCTCTAAATCAAAAGGATGTGGTAAGAAGGAGAATCGGTAGTCGAAACCATGAGCCACATCCAAAGAATTTTTTAGATATGACTGAAACACAGTTTTTTCATAAATTTCAAGAGGATTATCCTCAAATTCAAAATTTTCAAGGATATTTTGAAATGCTTAAACCTTTTTATGTGAAGATAAATCACAAATGCACTAATTTCCGTTATGTATTACATATTGAATTTTCTAACCATTATGATGTTTATCATTCTATATGTTTAGATTTTCACACTAATAATGTTTTGCAAGAATGTGAAATACATGCCCCACCAAAATCTTCAAGAGACTTCTTATCAGAAATTTTATGCAAAAGAGAGAATGGCCAAATATTCTACAAGAAGCTATGCTTGGATGGTTCATGTCAGTGTTGTAGTGGCTTGCAACAGATCCCAATATGTCAACATATGGAAAGAACACATGTGATTGGAAAGCAACTATTAGAGTTTGAAAAGTATAAAATAGTGGAATACAATAAAAAGGATGGTAATCAAGCAAAAAGGTGTGATTTGGTTATTCAAAAGATTTCAATGTATTAGTTTATATCTACATTTTGTGATAGTATAGTGTATGAGTATGCAAGGCATACCTAGAGAGCTCAATGGTTGGACTTGCAATTCAAGTTATGCAAGGACACATTTCTAGTTGGTAGCATAGTTTTGGTTGTCAACTTTGTAGAGAACTACACTCTATAGCCATAACATGAGGTGCAGTCACAATATCAAAACTCCACATAGGTTTCTATATTTGTGTACATAGAATTCATTCATGTAGCTAATAATATCGGGGACCACATGAAGGTATTGAGAGAGTACCACTTTTACATTACTGATGATTTCACACATTCTCCAAAGTTAATTCAAGTTTCTTCTAGTTTTTCTACAGTTATTTGGCTCAGAGGGGCATATCATACAATCATCATATAATATGATTAGATAATTGTGCAACATAGTTCAAGAACTTGTGGATGTTCTATTGGTTAAGCATGATGCATGTCATTATAGGTGTTCAACATATGTGGAACTTTTGTGAGGCCGAGAATGGAAAGGGGGAGCATGATGGTGTAGGAGCATGTGTTAAAATATAATTAGCATGAGAAGTGTTAAAGTATAAAGACAATGCAAAGTTGACAAATGTAAAATCAATCATTGAGTGGTGTAATGCTTCAATGGATCTAGGTAATGAAGGTAAGTCTTCATTTCATATATTTTTTTGGTTGGTAGATGATACTGACATTGCATGATATGAGGATAGTTGTACACTAATAGGATCAAGTGAACTACACTCTTACCTTAGCTCAAATGCAGGTTCATGGAGTATCCATATGTGGAAGATGGCATGCTTTTGTTCTTCATGTACAATGTAAGCCTAGGATGAGTGTGAGTCAAAGGAGTGGGTTGACAAATGGTGGTTAAGTTATTTTATCCCACTTCACATGTATCACCCTCTAATGGAATTGGAACGAACAAAGATGGAATCATCAGTTGACTTTGACCACATATTAGATCTAGTTCAACCAGGTAATATATCTACTTGCATAGTTTTTGAAATTCCTATTGTTATTTTACTTTGTAGTGTATTTGTAATGTTGACTAATTTCATCTAATTTGTTGCACATATCAATGTAAGGCATGTTTATGTAGTTATTGCAAATGAAGACAATGAAGGGGGAACAAATTATTACTTGTGTTGTTATGTTGAGGCCAAAAACAAATTGGAGGCCCTAGTTATAGATGGAGAAAACATCAAATACTTTATAGGCTCAATGGTTGTTACTAGAACGTGGCTTAGAAGGTACCCACATAAGAGTGTTAATTTTTTGTTGTTTCAATACTTTGACATGCATCAAAATATTCTTCATCACTTGAACCTTGTCGTGGCATCCAATGTTCATTTGATCAAATATGACGGTAGACCTTTGAACAAGACCTTGTGGAAGGTGTGTGAGTCTAACCATGAGGAAATACTTGACACAATAAAGAGTAGAGTGGACCCAAATGGTTCATTGGATTAATTTGTAAGTATGCACATTAATTTGTATTAAAATTTAGAGTATGCACATCAAGATTAGTTGATAGTTAGACCTTTCATTTCTATGATGCCAATGCTATCATCTAATGTTTATATCATGTATTTAGGTGATTGATGAAGTTATCGGACTTGCAAATATGACACACTTTATGTTTAGAACTATGGTAAAGGATACACAGTTCAATGGTATTTTATTTTTTCTTAAAAATATGCAAAAATAAATTGATGTAGGATATTGTAAATAGATTAGTAAACTAAGTGAAAGATTAAATTGTATTTTTTTATAACATGTTACAAGTTTCCAAAAGGTTGGAAAGTAATAGTTAGGTTACATTCTATTCATATTGATCCTCATTACTTGATGAACCTCTAAAAGTTTAATCGAGTAGATGGGAGGTATACTTGATATTCATATAAAAATTACTTTTAAGATATTCAATGGACTAGATTAACTAGTGATAAGTTATAAGATATTGCATAATTAAGCACACAAGTTTTATCTTATTGACATATCACATGTTTATTTGAATTGATTATGTGATTATTAATATTTAAAATATCTTTTCTTTGTTTATGTGGGAGCTAGTAAACCAAATGAAGTTATAAAGTATATGCCAATCCAAGACTAGTAGATGGTACTAAATTATTCATTTGAAGTTAACCTCATCGAGCACCTATGTGATTATAAAAGTGTGTGTCAAGCAAGAGGGAATTTCAAATCATTCATTTTGAAGTTAACCTCATCATGAGCACCTATGAAGTAGACATTATAAGAGCATATAGAATGTATGAGTGACATTGTAAAAGCTCTAGAAGGAGTACCTAGCATATTTGAATCTTATTTTCAATTATTATAAGAGAATTTTATAAGTTGAGTTTGTGTGCATGAAAATGTGGCACATTGATTGAATATTTGATTTAAGTGGGTATTGGAATTCACATAGGTTGATTTTTTCTCATGATTTTGTATTACCCTTGATAGTTTTGAGAAAGAATTGTTCTACAAGTACAAGAACTTAGGTGTCATATTGGTGTATGCACATTAGACAATTATAACACACACATAAAATTAGGACTACCAAAGTGAGCCAACTAGCTTGCTAATTTGGTGAAATTGGAAACTATTGATGGTGTTTACTGCGGCAACAACTCAGGGATAGAAAATGATATTCTATCGCTCTTGAAAGATAATCTTCAATGATGTGTTGAAAATCACCCCAAGGTCTCTCGAGTGTCAGGTCATGACAATGCATAAACAACTCAGATAATATGTGAAAATGCTGGTAATCACAAGGGGCCTTACAAATGAACAATGCTGGAAGTGAATTTTCATCAGATGCAACAATATGGCGATGCTCTCAATCCTAAAACTAACCCAGATTCAAAATAAACAGCAAAAGAGATAAGGGTATAGAGAGATTCTATTCTATTCTAACTCCTAAAATCAACCACAGTAATGATGAAAGCTGCAAATGGACAGATCCCCAATAAAACCGATCTCTGCTTGATCAAGGACAAACCTGCAACTACACAGAAATGGTGCGATCTTCTAAGGAAATCTGGAGATTTTCAGACTTTGAACCTTCATTCACATACCCAATTACTGGCGCAATGTAAACAAGCATTCACAGTTGAACTTAGCACAGAAGTGAGGCCCAGACTAACTTTACACAGCAATCTACAATCAGCAAATTGCTAAAAGTATGGACCGGAAATCGATCAACATCATCAACATTTCACCACCATTGTAAAAGAGCTGAAATCTAACATCTAACATCTAACATCTGAGAATCAAGAACAAGAAACCATAAAAACTGTTGAAAATAAATACAAAGTTTGCCAAATCAACAACCCAATTGCATTACTTCTCCAGCATTACATAACAATTTCAAGTCTCTCATCTCCTACAGCTAATTCTGAAAACTACTTGCCAATTCTGGCCTTCTAACTTAGCAAAATTCTGGCCTATCAAACTCCTAAAATCTCCCCTATCTATATATCCTTACAAATGAGGCACAAATGCCATTTATAGAGAACCCCCAAACATGTCGGCCCAATTAGATTTTACAATAATAACTGGCCTCAAAACAGGTCGGCCAGGAGGATTTCAAAATAGGACAAGATTTGCATTAAATGCATGAATATTATCCATGTCGGCCTACGATCTCCAGCAAGATCAAATTTGTGTGTCTTCCAGAAAGTCCTCCAGCTGTAGATAGTTTTGGCACGAATTCTTAGGCAGGTCCCACTTTGAAAATTTAATTTGAATGCTTCTAGATTTCCCCTTTTGGCACGAATCCATATGCAAGTCCCCCTTTTAATATTTGCTTAGTCCTGAAAAACAGATACCATCATTAATAGCCCACATGTTCAAATTAAATTTGAATAAAATTTTGACCTTAAGAAAAACTTACATTTTTAAAAGGAAACTTTCCATTTTTGAAAAAAATTATTTTCAATTTTTTTTATCTCAAGAAATTTTCATTTTCAGGATCATTTTTAAAAATTTCCACGGAGAAATTTTATTTCGGGAAAAAACCATTTAGGGAAAATCCAGGGTGAGGAGAAAATCCAGGAAAATCTAGGTCAAACAGGAATCCGGAAAAATTCAAGGCCGGCGGATTTTACTAAATAAGGCAAAAATTTCAACAATAGATCATCAAAACGAACCAAGAATGCATGTAACATCATGTAATATATCAAATTAAGCATGGGGTGTTGAGCATTTATCATCAAATTCATCAATTTAATCCAATATTTCAATTTGCACAAAGCCTGGCAAAAATCTGGAAAAATCCGGGTGGACCAGATTTCGTGGATGGCATAAAATTCTGGACTTTGGCATTCCAAAACTGAAGTAGGGAGAAATCGGCCTGACGGAAAAATCGGGCCTTGAGCAAAAAACCGAACTTTGCTCGGATCCGAATTTCCATGGAAATCGGAAAATCCGAGAAGGACTAGAAAATCCGGTTGGGTAAACTCGACTTCGCAGAGAGAGCAGGACTTTGGCGAGAGGAGAAAATCCGGAGACCCGGAAAATGTGATGGGGTAAAACCGTAATTTTGCCTAAAACTTAGTTTTTTCAAAGTGCAACATGGGAAATCACATGGGTAAGCAAGATGAACATCTAAGGACCTCCAAAGGCAATGAAATCAGTAAAATTAAGGGACCAAAAGACACCAAAAGCAGAGCAAAAGGAGGTCCCTACGGTGGAAGCGTGGTGCAAAACTGCACAACAAAACCTAGTGTGTTGTTTGAAAAAATGGGTCCAAGAAATGGGGTCTCATGATGGTTACATCACCATGAGGCCCCATTTTTTCAAAAAACCCAATTCCAAGTGCTAATTTCACCGAATTGGCAAGCTAGTCAGCCCGCTAGCTTGCTAATTCGATGAAATTGGCAAGGTAGTGGTTTGTTTAAAAAAATGGGTCCAAGAAAATCACCATGAGACCCCATTTTTTCAAATAGCCCACTACCTTGCCAATTTCATGGTGATGTATCAAACTGCTTCTAGTGTTGACCAAGCTAAGTTCCTATAATATTCACTTGATTTGATTTGTAAAAACATTTTATTCTTCCCTCCTTTGTTCCACATGTAGATCTAAGCTTGTAGATGAATCATCAAATATTTTCATATTCCTTTGACTGTAATATTCACGTGATGGAAAAAGTGTCATCTGCATGTAGTGCAAAGTTACAAAAGGGTGCAACTTTTATTATACAACTCATGCAATCAAATTGATAGTTCCAACACATGTGTATGGGTATGTTTAGGTTAGGAATGGTCCTATTTCACACCCAAATAGATTGAATTAGTCTGAGCTACATTCATGCGATATAATCCCTTAAGAGTGCAAATTACAAAAGGACAACAATCTTTGACAGCCTGTTACTCGAAGACCATGTCACTTACGAGAATTTATTCTAAGGTATTGGGATCATGTAGGGCCCCTCTACAATAACCTCTCTCAATTTTTTTTAATCTCAGAGTCACTTTCTCGTGGTGTCTAATTTTAACTTGATGGAAAAAGTGTCAAATGCAAGCAGTGTAAAGTTGCAAAGTGGTGCAACTTTTGTTTTGCAACTTGTATGACCAAATGGACTGTTTCAACACATCCAGATGGGTACATTTACACTAGGAATGGTCTTCTTTTGCACCCAAACATGCTGAATCACTTCAAGCTATGTTCAACCAACTCGATCCCTTAATAGTCTAAAGTGCAAAATGGTTGCAATATTTGATGGGCTATTACTCAAAAACCGTGATGCTTACAAATTCTTCATCTAAGGCTACGAGTTTGTGTTGGGCCCCTCTACAATAACCTTTCTCAAATTTTTCTATCTTGGAGGTGTTTTCCCGTGGTGACAAAGTTTTAGTTAAGGAAAAAGTTATCAAATGCAAGCAATGTAAATTTGCAAAGTGGTGCAACTTTTGTTATGTAACTCATGTGACTAAATAGACTATTCTAATGCATTTGAATGGGTATGTTTATGCTAGGCATGTTCCTCTTTCACACCTAAACACATCGAATCACTTTGAACTATGTTTAACCAACTCAATCCTTAAGAGTCCAAAGTGCAAAATGGCTACAATCTTTGATAGGCTATTACTCAGAAACTGTGATGCTTACAAACTCTCTGTCTAAGGCTATGAGATCATTTTGGGACCCTCTATAATAACCTCTCTCATTTTTTTTTGTCTTGGAGGTGTTTTCTCATGGTGACAAATTTTCAGTTGAGATTTATTTTTTTTAAGGAAAAAAGCTAATAGCATATATAATAAATTAATAATAATAGTAAGTAATTACAAAGGTTCCCAAGAGGGCCTAATTACAAAAGTTCCCAAGAGGGCCTAAGTAATTACAAAAGTGCCCGATCTCTGATAGTTTAGTTTGAGAATCCCACCATGCCATTAGACTCATTTCGATCAAACTTAGTGAAATTTGACTAACTCCTTTGTTTCTGGTAAATAATGACTAGTAAGCCTAAGGTCTAATCTCCAAAACTCTGAACTTGA
Source organism: Sequoia sempervirens (assembly GCA_007258455.2). Classification (NCBI taxonomy): domain Eukaryota; kingdom Viridiplantae; phylum Streptophyta; class Pinopsida; order Cupressales; family Cupressaceae; genus Sequoia; species Sequoia sempervirens. The sequence continues at coordinate 15,938 of VDFB02105259.1, read as the reverse complement.
TGCAAAATTTCTATGAGCTTTGCTAGTTCCAATCCTTTGTGATATCACGACATTTCCATAGCTATTGAACCATCAAGGAGACTTGCACCAAAGTCTTGGAAAAACCCCAAAGACCCACCGATAATGTTCCTTTGTCCTTCTATTAGAGTGTTGAGGAGACATGCTCCAATGTCATGACAACCACATAATATATTTCCAACATGCTTTCATCGAAGTATCGAAGATACATTCAAGAATCTCCTGCCAAAGTGATCAACTCTCATCAATAATAGCTTGCCACTAAGCCTGAGGTCTAATCTCCAAAACTCTGAACCCAATGCCCAATTTCTATGACCTTTGCTAGTTCCAATCCTCCATGATCTCATGGAATTTCCACAACTATCAAACCATCGAGGAGACCTACTCCAAATTCATGACAAAACCCCAAAGTCCCATTGATAATGTTCCTCTAGCATTCTATGGGAGTATTGAGGAGACATGCTCCAATGTCATGGTGATGATGCAATGTATTTTTGACACACTTTCATTAGAGTATTGAAGATATAATCAAGAATCTCCCACCAAGGTGATCAACTCTCATCAACAATAGATTGCCACCAAGCCTGAGGTCTAATCTCCAAAACTCTGAACCCGATGCCCAATTTTTGTGACCTTTGCTAGTTCCAATCCTCTATGATCTCACAACATTTCCATAGCTATCATACCATCAAGGATACCTACACCAAAGTCTCGATAAAACCCCTAAGTCCCATTGACAATGTTCCTTTGGCCTTCTATCAAAGTGTTAAGGAGACATGCTCCAATGTCACGACAACCACACAATGTCTTTGTAACACACTTTCATTGGAGTATCAAAGAGACATTCAAGAATCTCCCACTGAGGTGATCAACTCTCATTGACAATAGCTTGCCACCAAGCTTGAGGTCTAATCTCCAAAACTCTAAACTCAATGCCCAATTTTTGTGACCTTTTCTAGTTCTAATCCTCCACAATCTCACAACATTTCCATAGCTATCAGACCATTGAGGAGACTTGCACCAAAGTCTTGGTGAAACCCTGAAGTCCCACTAACAATGTTCCTCTGGCCTTCTATTAGAGTGTCGAGGAGACATGCTCCAATGTTACGGTGGCCATGCAATGTCTTTCCAATGCACTTCATTAGAGTATCAAAGAGAGATTTAGGAATCTCCCACCGAGGTGATCAAATCTTGTCGACAATAGCTTGCCACCTCTGAGCATTAAGCATGCCAATTAATGATGACTAACCTTAATTAGTACCTAAACCATGCTTAATTTGACACATTCACCATTTCCTTTACCACGATCCCTGCTAAATCTAGAAATGCTTCAATTTCACCAAAATTTTCTAAAATAAAAATTTCTTCCCTCTTAAATCCCATGTTTTCCAACTAACCTGCTAAACAATCTCCCTCATGATATATATGTGAAATTTGAAAAGATTCAAATTTGTCTATTAAACTCCATACACTCTACATTATGTATTGAATATTCCAATTATAACAAGAATGTTCTTTGCATGCATTTATTATTACTAATGAGTCTCCTTCTATATGTATTTTGGATATACCTAGCTGATTAGCAAGCTAGAGACTGAGAAGAACTTCCAAGGACTTAGCTATAGTATTTGTGTCAGAAGGGAGGGAAATAGATTTGGCCGATTTTAACTTCCCATTTGAATCCTGTATGCATACTCCTCCTGACACTCCTAGATTCCCTTTGGAGGAACCATCAAAATTCATTTTGAAGAAACCTAGCTGAGGTAATTGCCATTTAAATTTATTCATGTCTATTATAGCCTTATGAGGTTGCTTCAAACTGCCTATAAATGATAGGCTTATACTCTTCCAATTCTTTAGGATACTACCATCCCATGACGTGAAGAGTGAACTAATATTCTTATGAGTTTGTACATAAAAATTCACTGCTTCTAAGACTTACTTTTCTATTATTCTTTGAACATGTTGAACTGAAGAGGACACCCTTCTAAAAATGTGTTTATTATGTTCCCACCAAGTTGAGGAAAAGTTGTCAAATGCAAGCAGCGTAAAGTTGCAAAGTGGTGCAAATCTTGTTCTACAACTCGTGTGACCAAATGGACTATTCCAACATGTTTGTATGGGTATTTTTATGCTAAGCATGGTCCTCTTTCACACACATACATGTTGAATTACTCTGAGCTACATTCAACTAGCTCAATCTCTTAAGAGTCCAAAGTGCAAAATGGATGCAATCTTTGACGGGCTGTTACGTGTAAATCATGATGCTTACAAACTCTTCATCTGAAGCTATGGGATCATTTTGGGCTCCTTTACAATAACCTCTCTCGGTTTTTTCTTTCTCAAAGGTGTTTTCTCGTGGTGATGACTTTTTCGTTCAAGAAAAAGTTGTCAAATGCAAGTAATGTAAAGTTGTAAAGTGGTGCAACTTTGTTCTACAATTTGTATGACCAAACAGACTGTTTCAATGCACCTGGATGGGTACATTTGCACTAGGCATGGTCCTCTTTCACACCCAAACATAGTGAATCATTTTGAGCTATGTTCAACTAACTCGATCTCTTAAGAGTCCAAAGTGCAAAATGGTTGCAATATTTTGACGGGATATTACTTGGAAACCGTGATGTTTACAAACTCTCCATCTAAGGCTATGGGATTGTTGAGCCCCTCTACAATAACCTCTCTTATTTTTTCTATTTTGGAGGCATTTTCCTATGGTGATGACTTTTCAATTGAGGAAAAAGTTGTCAAATATAAGTAGTGTAAAGTTGCAAAGTGGTGTAACTTTTGTTTTGTAGCTTGTATGACCAAATATATTGTTCCAAAAAATTTAGATGGGTACGTTTACACTATGAATGGTCCTCTTTCACACCCAAACAGGTTGAATCACTCCAAGCTACGTTCAATTGGCTTAATCCCTTAAGAGTCCAAAGTGCAAAATGGCTGCAATCTTTTATGGGCTATTACTCAAAAACCATGATGCTTACAAAATTTCCATCTAAGGCTATGAGATTGTGTTGGGACCCTCTATAATAACCTCTCTTGGTTTTTACTATCTTGGAGGAATTTTCTCATGGTGATGAATTTTCAATTGAGGAAAAAGTTGTCAAATGCAAGTAGTGTAAAGTTGCAAAGTGGTCAAACTTTCATTCTACAACTCGTACGATCAAACAAACTATTCCAACATGTTCGAATGGGTACATTTATACTAGGAATGTTCCTCTTTCACACCCAAACATGTCGAATCACTCTGACCTATGTTCAACTAAATCAATCCCTTATGATGGCATGCAAAACAAAGGAAAAGAGAAAGATTCACACAAAAATTGAAAATTCTAAGTTTTCCACACCAAAAGCAAATGATTTCATGAAAGAGGTTAAACATTTAAGTGTCAAAATAGTTTAGGAAAGCCTAAAAATTTTCATTCTCATAGGGGTTATGATCTAATTACTATGTGGATCTCATTCTTACATTGAATTGATTACTATTAATATCTTGTGTTTAGGTAACTTTCTTATTCCTATTATGGATCTAATCACCTATGAAAATAGGATATGAAATGTAGAAAATAGAATAGAAAAGCATACAAGAGCCATTAGAGGTTTGTAAAGAGAAGGTACAATAGGTTACACGATAAATATCTATCTTCCCTCTCCTTCTAGATTTATCCCTTTTAAATTCTTCCTTGGATTCCATATTGAATTAGAACATAAGTAAATGATACATCGTTGGTGAATCATTTTTGAAAATATTGAAGTTGTTTAGCATCAATCATTAAATATTCAAGAGAAACCATGAAGGACAACAATTATCAATGCTAGGGCTAACCAATTAATAAGTATACCATGAATACATAGTATATGCATCAATACAAAGTATATGCATGAATGCAAGGTATACACATGAAAAAATGTAAGTCAAAAAGTATACACGTAAGTTGTAAAGTATACACTTGAATACATGTAACTCATATCTATTGAACCATGGATTTATAATGCAAATATGGACACTATCGATAAAAAAAGATTTGTATATTTAACCAAATAGCCATGTAGCCATACATCAATATATGTCAATATATGTCAATATATGTATAAAATATATACAAAATATCCATATAGGCTTACAAGAATTCCATATAGGCATACAATGTCAAATATATGCAATACAAAATATGTCCAAAAATGCCATATAAGAATACAACAAAGGGATCTAGAATCAAAAGTCATTGCTCTCTAGGTTCTTGAAACAAACTCTTGCCCTTTGTTGGTCATTTGGATGGCAATAAGTTTGTCACTCATTTACTCTGAGGTCGAAGAGTGTTCCTATTGCTCCTTCTAAGGTTTAGTTCCTGATGAAGCCTTATCTGTTACAATAACAAGTAAAGACATTAATATATAGAAATTAAATTATAGAAATGATATATTTAACAAAATAATCACTTGTTGCCTCTAGATGATCACTCTCCTTGAGGAAAATATTCCCATGCCCATGTTGTGGTGTGTTGAAGCCCTATAGAAACCATCCAAAGAGAAATTAAACTACGAGTCAATAATGGTTTGTGGAACTTAGGGAAAATATTAGGTTAGCATTATAAAGTATAAACAAAATAAACCCAAGTAAAACAATGAAGAAAAATGGAGTTAGAAAACATAAAAACAAAGAGCAATCTCACCAACTCTTCATGTCCATGAATTACCTTCATTGCACCTTCTCCATTTGCTGCAAGTTGATGTTTTCCCTCAAATTTTTGATGAGAAACCTATGACTATGCCCATGTCCTAAGGAAATATTGAAGGATTCTATCAAAAAGCCTCAAATGCAAATATGCAAGTATGAATCAAGCCTAAAGTATGCAGAAAATAGCTTATGAAGTATGGAGTCACAATGTCAAGAGATGTCCAAATGAGGCTAAAATTGTCTTTTTATAGAAAAGCCAATTTTAGGTGAATGGCCAAGATTGCCAGATGAGAAATGCCCTAAGATCAATGACTAAAATTAAATGTCACAACCCACACTTAGGTTTAGGGAAACATTAGGTAAAAATTTGAAATGAAGGGCTGATATTTAATTTTAGAAAAATTAAATCAAGGGATAAGGTTGCATGTGACAAGAGAAAAAGCTGGAGATTCAAATAATAATTTACAATTATCTGAATTAAAGACTGAGTTGACCTTTTGAATTAAAAATTAATTTAACTCAAAAGTGGTGGGACCATGTGACAATAAACAATTAATTTAAATTATTTAGTTGGAGAGAAATTTAGAAAGTGGGACAATTTTAAATAAATGACTTTCTTTAAAATTAGAAAAAGCCAAAGTGGATAATAATTAAATAAACTATGAAAATTTATTTAATTATAGAAAGACATAGGGAATTAATGATGTATTTAAATAATTAAATAAGGTTTATTTATTTAAATAATCAGGAAGAAATGGCAGACAAGTAATAATTAAATAAATTTAGAAGTTTATTTAATTATAGAGGGACATAGGAAATTAGCAACGTATTTAAATAAAATAAATATAATTTATTTATTTAAATAGTCAGGGGGAATAAATATGTGAATTAATTAAATAATTGAGAATTATTTAATTAATAGTTGAATTTGGACTATAGGACATAATTAGACATTTTAATTATGTGAGGAGGATGTTTGTTAAAGAAAAATGTGGTTAGTGGGTCTAGGACATTTTTATGTGCCTACATTTTGCCCCTCTTTGTCATAATATAGTTTATCACATTGTGACAAAGAAAATAAGTCAAAAGTATGCCCCAATGAAAAATAGGATGAGGAAGAATGGCGAGGTAGTGGTATGCCCCCTGGAGAGGACAGGTGGGTTCAGAGAACATGAGTGTGCTCTCAAAATGGACCAAGAGACTAGATGATGAAGGGAAATGAAGAAATGTTAGAGCAAAAAAGACGAATGGTAAGACAAGAGAGAAGCCTTCAATATTTTCCAAAGTTCTAATAGATGTTGCTCAAATCATCATTAGGAATTAAAATGACACAAATAGACAACAAACACCTTGGTATGACATAGACCAAGGTGTGCAAGGTCATCCACTTGCCAAACAGAAAATTGCAAAAAAGGAATGTCCTAACTCATATTGAGGGCTAAGTTGCCCCAATCTTTTTGTCAAGATACACCAAAGACAATCTAGATATTTTGAATGACTATTTGGTGTTCAAGTGTGACTATGTCTGACTTGACAAACTTAAAAGGACTGACCAAATGTCTTGGGGGCTCATTTTAGATTGAGCCTTGCCTACATAGCAAATGTGCAGAGACAATGTAGTTCGACAATGACAAAGATTGACACGACTGACATGATGGACTTTGACTCTATTTTGGAATGTTTGAGAGTTATTTGGATGTTTTTATGTTTTTTGGATATTTTGATTTTTTTGGATTTTTGACATGTTTTCACTTTTTTTAGATTTTTTTTTGATTTTTTTTTACGTATTTTGATTTTTTTGGATTTTCACGTATTTTGTTTTTTTTGGATTTTGACATTTTATGATTTTTTGTATTTTTGACATTTCATGATTTTTTTTGGATTTTTAATGTTTTATGATTTTGACAAATGCATGTGAATGATGCCAAGGACAAACATGATTGTGCCCGTAGTCAAGCTGAATACCAATTGATATGTGATGATGATGATGATGAATACATTGTTTGACAATTGGATGGATTAGTCAAGCGAAATGGGATGATGGAGTATACTTGGACCATTTGAAAAGGGAAAACCAAGATAGGCTACAAACATGAAAGGATGATAGGTGGCTTTGGTAAAGGATGTGAGACATGAGACTAGAGGAATTGTCATATGATCTTCAAGGACTATGTTGCATAGGGATAATGAGGCTATGAAAATAATGACATGATATCTCAGGAATAGTATATGTCCAAAGGATAGACATGTCAAGAGTTTTCCCAAAGCATGATTTATGTTTGCACCTTAGTTGCTGTCAAGATCAATGGATGGAAATGTCAAGGATCTGATGGATAGATGGAAATGTCATGAGGAAAATTTCATGGGAAGAGTATGGGAGATGAGACAACTTGCCCCCAAGTGTAATGGTCCACATAGATAATTGTCTATACACATGACACCTATTTTTTAGGTTTTCATCATGGTACTTATCCAAAGTGCCATAAAAATGGTTTTCACTATTGGACAAAATTTTTCTCTTTACTATTTTCTTGACTTCTTTTTTTTTATATATATATTTATGGATGGCCTTGATGTCTTAGCTAACCACTAAATGTCCTGAATTGACTATTGGTGATGATGTAGAAATTGGTGCCATGATATTCCAATAATGACCTTTATGAATTAGTTTCCTTGTTAGGATCATAGCACTTTCATACAACTAATTGATGTAATTGTGATCTTTTATGATACTAGAGTTGGCCTTATCAGAATACACACATCGTAATAGAGTGCCATGAGAGTCCTTATGATAAAGAGTTGTTGCCAAGATGCAATGGATTTGTGAGATATGTGTTTTAGACTTTAGGCATGATGTAGGATTATGATGGATGATGGTAGTTGTGGGATGGTTGTTTGGATGTGTGGATGAAGCACTTTTTATTTTCCAAACTTGGAAGAGTGGGTGAAAGATTTTGGAATTTTGATTAGGATAGTGTTTGGAACCAACACTTTTAGATGCCTTGCTTGATGACCATTTCGAAGGAGGTGGACATTTATTATATGTTGGAGTCCTCTTTTCTTGTGGCTCCACATTTTGATTGATTTTTGGGTTTGGAATATTTTCTTTGCTTGATCCATTTTTCTTTGGGATCCATTTTAACTTCATTTATCCCCTCAGATTTCTGCCTAATTCAATTGCCTTTGACATTTTATTTTGAGCATTTGATTTGTAATTCTTTTGTTTTTTTTGGTTCCAAATGGAAGGTTTAAGATATTGGGAATGATGGTTTATGGCATGGATGGAAGGGGAGTTGGAAACAACCTTATGACAAGGATTACTTATGGCCCTTATTTTGATGTTTTTAGCAGATAAAGTTGCCCCCAATATCAAGGAGGTACCACTAACATCATTAGATTTTCCTACTGAAGAATAACCAAGACCTTGATGTTTAGGATTTTCATAAAATTGTATTGGTTCTCGAATGCCTTGCTCATGTATGCCTAGTCCTTTTCCTTGATACTACATGCTTTGACATATTCTATTTGTGATGGGGTATTTATTATTTTGAAAGAAAGATGCTAACCCATCATTGTGTATGCAGAAACTGTTACTTGGAATGTTCTCATCTGTGAGAAATTCTACTTTGACAAAGATAGATGATCCTAGTTGATGAGATGTTGTTGCTTCACTAACATGCTAGATATCTTTGGTTTTATTTTTAGACTATTCTATTGGTGCTTCCAAGTCGATGTCAAAACTATCTTTATGGTTAGCATCATAGAGTCTAGTGAATTCAACTATAGCTTGGTCACTTACCAATATGCCCAAAGTAGAAGACTCTTGTTCTAGAGGAAGATCATATGTGTCCCATGGAGGAAAGTGTCTCATTTTGGAAAGTGTTGATGTTTGGAGCTTGGCTAGGGTCATCGTCAAGTGTTTGATCATGAATGACATAAAGGTCAAGGAGTGGATCATTTTGGAATTCGTGGTTAATGGTAGTGTCTTGGTCAAAGGAGGGTTTGTCTTGGATGATATGATTGGGACTGGAATCTTTGTCAAGGAAAGGTGCATTTTGGATGCCATTATTATCTAGGAGTACTTCTTGAATGAACTTAAGGATGGGGTCATGGGATAGACTACTTTGATCTTGACATGAAGTTGAAGTTATGATGTCATGATTTAGACTTTCGCTTTGACATGTATCCTCAAATTTATTAAATGGGATGTGACTTTGGACAAGGATAGGATTTGCATGACTAAATGTATGTTGGGATGGAGTGATTTGGAAAGGATTATTGGATGAAGGACTAGGATAAGACATGGAGACTTGGAAGGGGTTGGTGGATGAGGGGTTAGAGTGGGACATGGAGACTTGGAATGGACTAGTGGATGAAGGACTAGGATAGGACATGGAGGCTTGAAATGGACTAGTGGACGATTGATTAGGATAGGACGTGGTGACTTGGACAAGATTAGTAGGTGAAGTACTAGGATAGGACATGGAGGATTGGAAGGGATTAATGGAAAGTCGGCTTCCCTTGTCAAGGTTTGGATAAGGGTGAAAAGTAGACATTTGTTGTGGATTAATGGCATGGCTTGTGCTAAGTGGCTCTTAATAGAGAGGGTAGATAGTTGAATGACTTGGACTTATGGATTGTTGGTAGGAAAGGCATTGGTATTTGGGTTGGAGGAATTGTCTTTTGAAGTCTAAGACTTGTTGGTATTGTCTATTACGGAGTAACTGGTATTCAAATTGACTAGAAAGCATATCAAGGTCAGTGGAAGACATGATGGTGAATTCTAAAGAATGACAATGCAAAGGTCTGACTTAAGCCTAAGGTATGCAACCTAGACTATGTTGGCTTTCTGGTTTTGAGAAAAGACTACTAAGGACAAATGTTTTAAAATAGATTGTAAATGTCTAGTTTCAGATCTATGATAGGTAGTTACAATTTATGACAGTCAATTGCATCTCAGTAAATCATATGTGTCATTTAGATAGTCAATTGCACCTCAGTAAATCAAATGTGTCATTTAGACAACAATTGTGTTGCAGTAAAGCACGTGTGTCATTCTAGACAACAATTGTGTTACAAAAAGGCAGATGCATCACAATATATTGAAAGTGTTCAGTCTCAAGTTTTGAAAGTGATAGATTTTTCCATGATAAGCAAATGTGTCATTGAAGTTGACAAATGTGTTTCAGGGGATCAAATGTATTTCAGTTTCAAAAAATGCGCTCTTTTAGATAGTAGATGCAATTGAGGAGATCCAATGCGTTGTTTTGGATAACAATTGTGTTTCAACACAGTTAGATGCATTTTTCTATTTTTCAAATGTGGCTTGGTAGGTCAAATGTGTTGGATGGAGTTCCAAATGCGTTGCAGTTTGGATAAAAGTTTGGTTTCTTTGCAATTTTGGTAGATTTTTTAAAGTTTGATTCAATTTGATTGTGTTGTTCTAGATTTGTGAATGTTTTTTATGTGTTCATTATTTCATAAAACACCTGGAAAACACATGATTTTGTCATTGACTATTGAAACAAGCATAAAGAAGACAAGCACAACCCTAGATTTGGAAAGGACTATATTCACTAGATTCCACATGGGTTTCCCTAGCCACACTTATTCTTAGCAGGTGACTTAGAAGCTTGGCTACACTAGCTCCCCCTTACATTGCACTCACTTCTCGGGTCAACCAAGCTTTGAGCCCTCATAAATATCTAGGATCTTTACCTCTACTAAGAACTACGAGAATATGGATTCCTTGGCAATGACTGTTGCTACACTAATGAATAGAAAGGGTTTTTGGAAACTACACAAAAGGTTTTTAGTTTGGGCACCCATTTGAGTGGCCACACATGAGGCAAGATTAGTTCCAATAAGGAGGAATCCTAGCCTATAGAGGTTATGCTCCATAGGGTTTATGGGGATTCACTTGTCTGTGTGACACATCCACACTCATAATCCTAAGTTTTCCATTAGGATTCACATTTGTATACCGATTGGGAGTAGCTCAGCTAAAGATCTTTGTTGTTAGTTTGAGTCGCCTTAGGGTGAGTACTTTTTCCCACTAAGGAAGGCCCAATTCCTAGAGTCAATAACAATTTCTCTTGCATCTAGGATCGTACAAGTGCGCAAGGGGAGAGGATACTTCTATTATTGAATCGGGGTTACACAAATTGCAAACACTTGTCTATTTTAATTATCCAAATTATATTGTGAGGGTGGTAAAATAATGATCTCTTAGTGTTTTTGTTTCTCAAGATCACACGAAGTGCAAGAGAATTGCATACACACTTGAGAGGCAACCACTACACCACAAGACACACAAGACACTTGTTCATTTTCAACTCAATTTAGTTGTGAGAAAAACAAGGTTCATTTCAAGCCCATGTCATGAAATTGCATGTAAATTTTAGCCTTAATGAGTTTCAATGCAAGATTGTGTTCATTTTAAGCCCATGAGTGAATATGCATGTTCATTTTAAACCCATCAAATGTAAATGCAAGTTGTTTGTGATTTTTTTTTGATTTAGGATTGTAAAAAGAGTTAAAAACAAATCAACAAACAAAGGTTATACTCCTTTTCCAACTTGCCACATGCTACAAACAACCAGATTAGTAACCCAAAATCTCTACCCTACTAAATAGAAAAGAGAAATCTAGAAAATTTTGTAAAAACCCGAAAATAAAATTTTAGCATGCAAATGTGTCAATTTGTAGAGAAAATGTATTGTGAAACTAGTAGTTGGAATTTACTAGGCAAATGCATCGTTCTATAGAGAAAATGCGTTGGACCTGTGTATGCATCATTTGGATCCACAAATACATTTCAACAAAGCAAATGTGTCATTTGGGTTAGCAAATGCGGCTTCCGACTACGGATGCATCATTTTGCAAATCAAATGTGTCGCAATGTAGTGATTGTGGCTCAAAAAGTTGCAAATGTGGTCTTACGTACCTGTACCTATAAAAACATGAAAAATCCATATGGAAATCTGCAAAAAGGAGTGTTTTGGTGTCAGGTTCACCAATGTAACTTAGGGAAAATATTAGGTTAGCATTATAAAGTAAAAACAAAATAAACTCAAGTAAAATAATGAAGAACAATGGAGTTAGAAAACATAAAAATAAAGAGCAATCTCACCAAGTCTTCATGTCCTCCATGAATCACCTTCATTGCACCTTCTCCATTTGTTGCAAGTTGATGTTTTCCCTTAGATTTTTGATGACCAACCTATGACTATGCCTATGTCCTAAGAAAATATTGAAGGATTCTATCAAAAAGCCTCAAATACAAATAAGCAAGTATGAAGCAAGCCTAAAGTATGCAGAAAATAGCTTATGAAGTATGAAGTCACAATGTCAAGAGATGTCCAAATGAGGCTAAAATTGCCCTTTTTATAGAAAAGCCAATTTTAGGTGAATGGCCAAGATTGTTAGATGAGAAATTCCCTAAGATCAATGGCTGAAATTAAATGTGACAACCCACAACTAGGGTTAGGGCAACATTAGGTAAAAATTTGAAATGAAGGGCTAAGATTTGATTTTAGAAAAATCAAATCAAGGGACAAGGTTACATGTGACAAAAGAAAAAGTTGGAGATTCAAATAATAATTTAAAATTATTTGAATTAAAGACTGAGTTGACCTTTTGAATTAAAAATTAATTTAATTCAAAAGTGGTGGGACCATGTGATAGTAAACAATTAATTTAAATTATTTAGTTGGATAGAAATTTAGAAAGTGGAACAATTTTAAATAAATGACTTTATTTAAAATTAGAAAAAACCAAAGTGGATAATAATTAAATAAATTATAAAAATTATTTAATTATAGAAAGACATAGGGAATTAATGACATATTCAAATAAATAAATAAGGTTAATTTATTTAAATAATCAGGAAGAAATGGTGGGCAAGTAATAATTAAATAAATTTAGGAGTTTATTTAATTATAGAGTGACATGGGAAATTAGTGACATATTTAAATAAAATAAATATAAATTATTTATTTAAATAGTCAGGAGGAATAAAAGATGTGAATTAATTAAATAATTAAGAATTATTTAATTAATAGTTGAATTTGGACTATAGGACATAATTAAATATTTTAATTATGTGAGGAGGATGTTTGTCAAAGAAGAATGTGGTTAGCAGGTCTAGGACATTTTTATGTGTCTACAGTTTGATTTTTCAGTAACTAACAACTATAACAACAAATATAAATTGAAATTTAGTAATCTGCCTCATACCCCCATGAGAGGCATCAAGGAGTCTATAGTAGAAGAAACAACAAGCTCCATTTCCTTATGAACATCTAGAGGTGTTTCCGCTTGCAACATCTCAAAATAAAATAAAAAATTATTCAATCATGAAAACTATAATAGTGATGGGTGTCATGGATTATAATGTATGAGATAATGAAAAAAAATTGAGTACTTATTGAACTATATATTTCTTAATATCATGCTTACTATTTTCCCTATCTATAGATTCTTTGAAAACACCTATTTTAGGCTTTTATCCATAGCAGCAAGGCGGTGAACCATTTGATAAAATGCTTTGGTAGACATGTACAAAAACTATGGTAGAATAGAGAAGGTAGTGACCTGTTTAAAAAAATGCCTCAAAAAAATGCAATCTCATGGTGATGGAATGCCATTACAAAATAATGTTTCATGCATTCCATCACCATGAGAACACATTTTTTCAAACAATTCATTGCCTTCTCTATGGTATTATGTTGGGATGGGGTGGATGGTATAGTGTGGTCTTGGTTATGAGATGGAGGATGATCATGGCATGAAGAGGGAGGGGTGGGGATATGAGCAAGTGGAATAAAAGGTGGAAGGTTCCATGGATTGATAAATTGAGGATGAGGATGAGAAACTTGAAAAGAATTTAGAGGGGAATTTTGGCTAAAGGTTTGGTTTCTATTCTTCAGGTAGTGAGTTGTTTGAAAAAATGCCTAAAAAATGTGGTCTCATGGTGATGGAATGGCATTCCATCACCATGAGACCACATTTCTTTGAGGCATTTTTTCAAACTACTCACTACCTTGTCTATGCTATTGATTACTATTATGCTTTGATAGAATTTTTCCAAGCACCCATAGTTTGTTGGAAAGCACCTTTTTTAGGATTTTAGCCATAGCAGTAAGGGAGTGAGTAGTTTGATAAAGTGTTTTGGTATACATGTATGGAAAATGTAGTAGCATAGAAAATGCGGTGAGTTGTTTGAAAAAATGCCTCAAAGAAATGTGGTCTCATGGTGATGGAATGGCATTGTATCACCATGAGATCACATTTCTTTGAGGCATTTTTTCAAAGTACTCACTACCTTGTCTATGCTATTGCTTACTATTATGCTTTGATAGATTTTTTCCAAGCATCTATAGTTTGTTAGAAAACACCTTTTATAGGATTTTAGCCATAGTAGCAAGGAAGTGAGTAGTTTGATAAAATGCTTTGGTAGACATGTATGGAAAATGTAGTAGCATACAAAAGGTGGTGAGCTATTTGAAAAAATGCCTCAAATAAATGTGGTCTCATGGTGATGGAATGGCATTCCATCACCATGAGACCACATTTCTTCAAGGTATTTTTTCAAACTACTCACTACCTTGTCTATGCTATTGATTACTATTATACTTTGATAGATTTTTTCCAAGCATTCATAGTTTGTTGGAAATCACCTTTTTTAGGCTTTTGGCCATAGCAGCAAGGAAGTGAGTTGTTTAATAAAATGATTTGGTAGAAATGTATGGAAAATGTGGTAGCATAGAAAAGGTAGTGAGCTATTTGAAAGAATGCCTGAAAGAAATGTGGTCTCATGGTGATGTAATGACATTCCATCACCATGAGACCACATTTCTTTCAGGCATTCTTTCAAATAGCTCACTACCTTGTCTATGCTATTGCTTACTATTATGCTTTGATGGATTTTTTCCAAGCATCCATAGTTTGTTGGAAAGCACCTTTTTTAGGCTTTTAGCCATAGCAGCAAGGAAGTGAGTAGTTTGATAAAATGCTTTGGTAGACATTTATGGAAAATGAGGTAGCATAGAAAAGGCAATGAGCTATTTGAAAAAATGCATCAAGAAATGTGGTCTCATGGTGATGGAATGGAATTCCATCACCATGAGACCACATTTATTTGAAGCATTTTTTCAAACTACTCACTACCTTGTCTATGCTATTGCTTACTATTATGCTTTGATACATTTTTACCAAGCATCCATAGTTTGTTGGAAAGCACCTTTTTTAGGCTTGTAGCCATAGTAGTAAGGAAGTTAGTAGTTGGATAAAATGCTTTGGTAGACACGTATGGAAAATGTGGTAGCATAGAAAAGGCAATGAGTTTGAAAAAACGCCTCAAAGAAATTGGGTCTCATGGTGATGGAATGGCATCCCATCACCATGAGACCACATTTCTTCGAGGCATTTTTTCAAACTACTCACTGCCTTGTATATGATATTGCTTACTATTATGCTTTGATAAATTTTTTTCCAATTATCCATAGTTTGTTGGAAAGCACCTTTTTTAGGCCTTTAGCCATAGTAGCAAGGAAGTGAATTGTTTGATAAAATGATTTTTTAGACATGTATGGAAAATGTGGTAGCATAAAAGAGGTGGTGAGCTGTTTGAAAAAATACCTCAAAGAAATTGGGTCTCATGGTGATGGACTACATTTCTTTGAGGCATTTTTCCAAACAAATCATTGCATTTTCTATGCTATTACTTACTATTAGTATTTCATATATTTTTTCCAAACATCCATAGCATAGACAAGGCAGTGAGTTGTTTGAAAAAATGCCTCAATAAAAAGTGGTCTCATGGAATGCCATGACAAGAAAATGCAATTGGCAGCTACTCCTAGTTTTTACTTATGCTTTGTGAAGTAATTGTATCACTACTTATGTTGACTTTCTAAAACAACTATATTGTAATTGAAATTTTGTCATCTATTAACATCTAGTTATTAGTTATGCAATGTAAAGTAATGCTTTGAGTTTGAAAGATGTGCAATGCAATGTAATCAATTATATGAATATAAACTACACAAATCTATTAAGTACAATTCATTAGTTAAACTCTTTATTCTATTACATGTGTGAAGGTTTTTCCAACTCCACTAGCATTGGGAGGTGTTCCCACAAAACCTCCAATATTAACCTATTCAACATCCAAAATCAAATATTAGAATACCATTCATATAACAATGCTATTTGCATGTAATATTTATAATTTTTT
>VDFB02105257.1:0-11110 GCA_007258455.2 Sequoia sempervirens | reverse complement strand
TGGGGAAATTACATAAAATGACCCAATACAAATGAAAGGAGTTGGTTATCTATAGTAATTTAAGTAAAACACCAAGGATGGTATCAAAAAAATGATAGAAATTATTTTCAATCATGGAAAAATAGATTTGGTGGTGAAGTGTTTAGTTTCAATGAAAAACTCTATCCAAAGAAAGGCATGATATCTTGAGGAGGTGTATAAGGTTATAGATACAAAATATAAAGTATTCAATAGAATCCCTCCTAGGAGTCCACCTAATAGAGGATTTGAGCATTTAATTGAGTTGGAGGATGGATCAAGTATTATTATGACTACTCCATATAACCATCCTAAATGGCATAAGGAGGAAATTGAAATGAAAATATAGGAACTATTAGAAATATGAGTCTCTAACCTAGCTCAATTCCTTTTACTTATTCTATAGTCCTAGTAAAAAAAAAGATGAAATAATGATAATGTACATTGACTATGTAAAGCACTAAAGAATAATATCAAAAATTAATACCCAATCCCTATCATTGATTATTTGATAGATAACTCCATGGATCAATTTATTTGACAAAAATAGAACTTAAATTAGGCTACGATGTAAACTTTAGAGGACAATATTCATAAGATATCTTTCCTATGCCACTATGGTAAATATGATATTTTTTTTCATGTTCATCTTCATAAATGCTCAAGATATCTTTTCTTTGCCCATTTGGTTATATTACACATTTCTTTCATGAAATTTTATTGTATTACCATTGTGTACACATATTGTCCATGGAAATATTTTCTTAATTTTCTATTACAAGAGAATTTTCAACATGTAATACCAAAATGATTCATTGGACACATATATAAGACATGCATGATAGTTATCACCCAAAAAAATGGGATATTTATTTTTGAGATAAAAAATTAGCAACACAATGAGGATTAGTTGATGGCTACTGAAGATCAAATACATAGAAAAATTAATAAAGGTATGATGTAAGAGGGGACTCACACAACCCTCACACACAATCTTTCAACACCCATAATAGCAAACATGAAGCAATGATTTGCAACAATAGACTTTAAATCCTCTTTATTTGACTTGCAATAATGTTTCACAATTTTAAATAAATTTGATTACAAAATTTTGTGCAGACACATAGGCTGAAGAAAATCATTACAAAACATATATAAATTTTCTATATGATAGCAAACAACTTCATAAACAAACCCCAGATTCTTCTTCTTCAAATCATCCTCATACACTATGAAATTGGCTCCCCAATCTACAATCTTGAATCACCAACTTGTTGATTTTACACCATGGATTTCATAATCCATTTACTACTGGAACACACCTTAAAAACCTACACCAAAATTTATTTTCCACCTTCTCTAATAAAAACCACTCCCATTCTCTTCCCCCAAAATTTAGAAGAATCGTCAACTCCAAAAATCGTCAAATCACCTTCTAATAAGGAATCCACTACCTCCATTTCCTATAGCCTCCATATTCCATGCAAAACCTAGGAAGAATGCATTGAAAATACATTCAAAATATTAAATTCTCAACAAAAATAAAAAATTAAAACCACTCCCAAGAATAGGCAACAAATCTGATTCCACTCCTAGAAAATAGGCCCAATCTTGGAAAAATTATAGTCAACACAATATGGACCCCTAGATTTTTCCATGCTACAGTTGAGGAGCTTTATTGAGTTATCAAAAAAATTTAACTCCCTAAATCCCATGCCTAAGAAGGCATATTTAAATATTTTTCCTTGTAAATGCCACCAAAATGCTTCCAAATTATAATAAGATTGCTACATAAAATATGACCAAAAATATTTAATAAAATATTTGGCCATTTATTACAAAATAATTCACATAGGAAATTAAAATCCAAATTATTGTAAAAATTAAATAAATCATTTTTGGGTGATGCAATATTTCTCTCACAGCCCAGGATGCTCCTGCATCAAACACTTGGGATAGGAAAATTTGTATGAATATGGATTTCAAAAAATGGAGTTAAGTGGTAGTACCATCCTTTCAGATTGCAAGCATTCCTCAGAAAACTTTGTCACTAAATTTGGTACCTCCAATTGATTCTTCTTTCTCCTCTTCTAGAAGCTAGTCAAAACAAGTATCCTTCTTTGACAACTCTACTTTACACTCAATCTCTTGAATGTGGAATCAATTCCACCATAAATCAACCACTTACTCCAAGTGTAACTCACATCTAATCTTGTGGGATTCAACCCACCATAGTCTGGCCACCTCAACAAAAATGCATCTGCACTAAACCTTACAACACCTTACAAATCCTTCTTTGCATACCAATCATCTCTAACAAACTCTAACTAAACCATTTCATCTGCATTCACTAACTCATCCATATCAAGATGAAAATCATCTTTAGTTTCAGTCTCATCAAATTATGAAATTTTTCTTTTCATTATTGGTGCAACATGCTTTTCATCTTCCTCATACTTACCCATTCCATTCACATAAATCCTATGCAAATCATAATCACCAATTAACTCACAAAATGTAAGTTTTACCTCCCCATTGACTGTTACAACTCTGGCGTCCTCTTCTTCAACATCCTCCATTGCACTCAACTCTTTTGTTTTTTCCTACAACCTTTGTAATTTCATCCTTCATGTCTTCCAATAGACATTCCTTGACTTAGGTTCATCAATTCTTTGTATCCATCCTCTTCTTCCTTTATGCCACATGCATGACACCCTGTTGCATCTTCTTTATTTCTTGAAATAAAAAATATCATTAAAAGATAATCACAATTACCTCCAACTCTCCTCTTTTCTTGTTTTCTCCTTTCAATTTCTTCACTCACTTCATCCACTCGTTGTTGCAACTCTATCATTCCAACTCTTATTTCTTCTTGTTGTCTCTCTCTAATTTTCTCAGGTATAGGAATTTTAAGAATCCATGGGTGATCCCACAATAGTGGTTTACAATTACATTGAGGAAGGGAAAATGCATTTTGGGTGGGAAAAAAATTTAGGGGGGTTCGCTAGAACCCCTTAAAGGGTGTGCTAGAAGAAGGGGGTTCTAGTGAACCCCCCTTTAATGGGTTTTTTCTTTACTAATGTCATTTAAAGGGGGGTTTGCTAGAATGAGAGTTCTAGTGAACCCCTCCTAGCGAAAGGGTGGTTCGCTAGAACACCGGTTTTTTCCCTTCTTCCCCTCTTTTAACAATTTTTTGTAGAATTTTATGTTTTCGGGCTCAAGTTGAGGATAAAAATGGAGGCAACTTCATAGACCTAACTGGATGATGGTATTCCTCAAAACGACCTATCCATCAAGTATAATTTTAATATTTTTTGGTTTTATTATGTTTTTTTTAGTTTAATTAAAAATAGGTTTTCTCACCCCAAAAATCAAGCTCTCTATTCTACACATGAAAAATGATGTAGGAGCATCTGGGTCCACAGGCGATCAACATCACCAAAAATATTTTTCATCTAGTTTATTTTAAATTTTTATTTTCCTTAAGGTTGATTAGGTAGAATTTGATAAATAAATGTAATAAATAGGCCAAAAATATGTAAAATAAATATTGGCCTTATATTTTATAAAACTGCCAAATTGCCTAGTCTAGGTGGCAATCCAATCCTTGTCATTCATTGAAAAATATTAAAAGGAAAAAGAGGGCATTGATTTTTGGGAGTTATAATTATTGATTACTAATTTAATCTCCTAAAAAATATTGCAAAAATATATGGGTGCCCAAGTTGAGTGGCAATTACAACTCTTAAAGGATCCCTATTTTCTAGGAGTTGGAGACCAAGTTGCCTTCTAAACTTGGAAAAATGAAGGAAAGTGAAATTGAGGAAGTTTTAAATGTTGCAAATTATTAATTTAATGTTTGTTATCCATATTGGGATGTTTCAAATAGAAGCTATGTAAAGTGCCCCTCCGGTTCGGTCATCTTTGGTCTCCGCGTAAGTTGTTTTTTAGTGTACTTAGTGGTTTTGTTTAAAATGATTAATTACAATTAAGAATTATTTTACTATGCATGAATTTGTGTACCATTAGATAAATAAAAAAATATTATAAAATAAATAAAATAGGTTCTTAAAAGAGATTAAAACGAAAAAAAACTATTTTAAAAATGAGGAGAAATATAAGTTTAAGCAATGGGACTTTTCAATATGACAATAATAATAGTGATTTCGGTATTCTAAAATTAAGATATCAATGTTCAAGTATTAGTATTAAAATTAATTCTATTAACATTAATAGCAAATAAGATTAATATTTGCTTGATGGATAATCTTGGGGGAATTTATGCTGAGCAATGATGGCGTGTTGTCTTAGGTGCTATAACAAGTTTTATTTAATATTTAGCGGTAGTTTGGATCCTGCATGAATTCAGCCTCTAAAAGCTCCTTTTAGGAAGGCATTTGAGGAAACACGTGCCTTGTCCATGCATTTAGATTCGGCATGCATATCTGCCAGGGTAGTTGCATCAAGAAGAGGGGAAAAATTCCTCTTTCGGTTATGCGGGGGCGAGAGGCACTCTGTCAGAGGGTATTTGTGCCTGGCCTGTGCATCTACATTCCTCTAAGCTCACCAATTATTGCACTTCACTTTGACGGATGCCCTTACCTTGTTTTCAAAGCACCAATTATGGCGCAGGCAAAGTAGGATGCTGGTAAAAGGGCTTGAAAGATATTGTTATATTATAGTTACTCAGCGAATAATTGCCAGGTTTGAATTTTTCTTTGCATCATTCTGTATCTTTGATTAAGTATTGGATGAGTTTACTTTAAATGGTGATGTGCTAATATTGTATATTTAAAGTTTTTGATAATTTTCTTAATTTGCGCCTCCAACTGTTAATTTATTTTGCTTGAAAGTTCCTTAAGCCTATCCTCTAAATCTATTTTGTGCGTAGCCTGCAATTGCAATTAATCTTCCGAAGATCATGCACAATGTGTCTTAGCAGCAACATTAGAACATAGAAGATTGTGGAGGCGTAAATAGCCCTCCTAATTCTTTTGGCAACCTGTCACGTCTGCAGTACTTAAAAATAGAATGTTGTAGAGGTTTAATTAATCTCTTGGACTCCATTGTCAACCGGTCTCAGCCGTAGTGCTTGGGCAGAACAGGAAGTTTACAAGTTTTAAATAATGTTCCTGGTTCGTTGGCTTTACACCCGCCATTTGCATTTTCTTGGAAGTCTCTTAAGCCTTATCATTGAATCCATGTCTTGCAAATGTTTCCCTCCATGAGATGCTTGTTGCTCCTCTCATTCACCTCGGCCTTGGTTTTTCTGTTTCACCGCCTCACCTTCATCATCATTGTCAAATGAGTATGCAACATCAGTGTATATTTTGGAGCTAACCCAGTCGCAGTTTCAAGCCCCTTTATCCTTAGCAACCATAGTGTCGGCAAGGAGCGATGAATAATTCTGTGTTTTGGGAGTTACCAGTTTGCAACTGCAAATTCTGAAACCCAAGTGGTACATGAAAACCCATTCCAACCTTCACAATTTTGTCAGCTTGTCTTAGCCGCAACACTTGAACATCATAGGAAGTTTAAAGGTTTATATAATTTGTTGCTTTACTCATGCCAATTGCATTTACGTGAAGTTTTCTAGCCTTCTCAAAAAAACCAAATGGTGCATTTTGTGTCATCCTTTTTACTTTTTGTGGGATGATCGTGATGAAGCATTGTGTCAAACGGAGCACGTGCCTTTTCTATTCTTTCACACTTTCTGAGTCATTTCGTTAAACAGATCACACACTTGTTCATGCATCCTCCCTGCCGCTATGGTGTTGATGTTTTCCCCAAACTCTTTCTTGCTGTAGCTTCCAAATTAAGGTTTCGATGAGGGTTGTAGAGTATGTTTTTCTTTGAAAACAATAAAATTACAGACAATATTCTAAACTTCAAAACATACTTTGTAAACAAAATATTTGTTTCCCTAAATGCTAGCGGAGCTCTTCACATTCCTTCCACATTTCACAAAGAAATAAAAGAAACTAACAATGGTAAATAGTAGTTGGAGTCACGTGAGGAGCTTAGGTTGGTGTGTTTTTAAACAAATTAAAAGACATGAGAGAAGAATAGAGGGAACTATGAAGGATTGATAAATCTATAAGGCATAGCCTCCTAACTCTTCTAAGTAAGTGAACTTACAACTTAAAATACATGAATAAAATAAAATAATAATCATATGACTTAGTCTTCCATTTCTTAAAATGTCTAAAGTAAGCCCACTAAATTCGTCTATGATTTTATTAATGAAATAAATAAAAATATTATAAGGGGTTGTAGAGTGGTTTAGTGCTAGTCTTTGATTAGTTATATGATAAACTTCCTTAGTAGTACTCATAGTTCCCAACCCCAGCTTAAGGGAGCTCCCACGTATGCCTTATGTTTAAAGATTCCTTAACTAAAGGAATGTAGAATATATTCCCCTCCATCTTTTAATATGGGTATATTAATTAGGATAAGAGTATGATAAGGAAAAGATTAATAAAGAAAGAGAATTACTTTATTTCCTTTGAGGGAAAGGACTCCCTTGTTATGGAGTAAAATGAAATATATAGAAAATAAAGCATTAATATGTAAGTGATTGTTATTATTATTATACAACAAATTACTTCCTAAAGAAAATAGACTTTATATATATGCATATAGAGGATATGTATATACTTTTTAATTTGTGTAGAAATGTGATAATATTACCTTTCAAGTTGCTCGATATTTGAATTGATTATTGTCATGTGGATGAAGTTGTGAGTAAGCTAAGAGTGATGAAGTTGTGAGTAAGCTAAGTGTTCTTCATGGAGTTAGTTAGAGTGAACATCTGTGTTGAATTAAAAGATTGGTTTTGTTTTGTGTTTGGTCTGTATTAAGTGGTTATTAGCCAAAGTGTAATTGTATGGATATCATGTAAGGAGGATATTGAGATTTCCCTTGGATTCTCTAATGGATCATTTACTGTTGGTAATTGTGCTTGATGTTGCATTAAATTGATTATGTTATCTTGTTTTAGTTTGAAGGTCCCATTATGATATTGCTTATTTTGTTTATCACTTGTCATATCATGAGTTATGGAAGTTATATAGTCATTTTGTGCTTTCATGAGGTAAGCCTTCCTTTTGCGTTAATTCTAACAAAGGAGACTTTATGCTTGTCTTCTCGGTAGTCATAATTTGAGATGGTTGGGAAACCCAAGTATATACGTACCCTCCAGTTGAGCATAAATGAATATTGGTGTCATAAAATCCCTGGTTTTATCCTTTGTATGCCTCTAGGAGTAGTCACCTTGTAGGTGATCATTGAGATTGATGTATGTTATGTTTTGGTTGACCTTGTTGTTCGGTCTTGCAATTTTTCTACTTGTCCATCTTGGTCGAGGGTCTTTCTTGTCATCTCCTAGCATGGGGGGTGGACCTTCGGGTCCATGTGGTCAGGTGGAACGTGCTATGCACCCCATTGGGTTCCCAAGTTGAATTTGTGATGCGGAAGCGGATGCAGAGTCTCTAGAGCTACTCTTGGTTGAAGACTGATCTTCGCCTTGTACCTTATTCTTCATTGGTGTAATTATTCTTTTACTTGATGTACTCTTTCTGTTGATATAAGGGAAGCATTATGTAATGTACTATTGTATCATTAAAGTATTATATCTATGAAAATATGTCCCATAGTTGTATCATGGAACTATAAATTAAACTTGTAATAAAACGATGATTATCTTTTCCACTCTTTTGATCATTAATAGTTGTATGTCATCATTATGTAAACTTGGTTGTTTATTCACCTTTGTTTAATAAAAGTTTATGATTCGTAATGACCATTTTGTGTACCCTAGAGGACGTGAATGAATTTGTAATTGCATAATTGTTTTTCATGTAATGTATGTACTTATTCATCGTATGCAATGTTTCGCTTTAAAAAAAAAATTGTGCTATGTTTGTTATCTTTTGGGGTTCACATATGGGTATTACAAGCTACAACAAAAATAATGAAGATTTAGCATAAAAGGCAATATTTGACAATTTTTGGAGTTAGTCACTTAGCAGGAATTGGGAGAGAAGTTGATTTCTGTAGGGATTTGGGAAGGAGCGACTCAAGAAGGTATAGTATGTGATGAATATTTTCATCACAAATATTTTATTACAGGTATGATGATGATTGAACATCAACAAAAGAATTGAGGCTCAGGGGTTGAAGAGTCTCTGCAGATGCATTGTTGTTGCAATGATGCATAGTGGTGTTTGTATATTTTTGAGGAGTACTAGCCTTGGGAATAGCAATTGATTTGGGAGCTGCATATGAATGTGTTTCAGGTATTTGAATTTTTATTTTCAGGTTTTGAAGCTAATTTTCTGTAGTTGCAAGTTTGGAGATCAGAGGTTCATTTGGCAGTGATTTGTTGAAAATTGTTGGAGGATTGTTGTTTTCAAGTTTCTAGTTTGAAGGAAGATTGTTGCAGGTGTTTGTTTGCAGGTTTTAGAACTGATTTTTGTGGGGTTTATATCAGTCATATGAATGTAATTTTCATGTAATAACAAAGCTTAATATCATCAAACAAAACTTGAAACAAGTTTGTATCACCTAGAGATTTCAATGAAAAATTTGTTGTCAATTTTTGGCATAAAATTCTCTTGTTCTTTCAATATCTTTGTTGTAGTTTTTATGTGAGTTTTCAGAAGTAGAGAGGTGATTACCTTGCTATTGCATAAGTGGTATCAGATCAAGAAGATCCTGAGAGTGTAGAGTGATTGCACCAAGACTTGAGAGTTGGATTTGTTGCATGTGTAAATGCAACTTAGAGGTTTTGAAAACCTGTGTTATTGTGGCTTTGTGAAGCCTTGAAGAGAATGGGAAAGATAAATTTTATTATTGGATGGATTTTGACAATTCCTAGACTTGATAAAATCAAAGAGAGACTTAGGAAGGATAGAGTGAGAGAATTTAGGGAGTTGAAGCAAAAAGTGGAATAATTGGAAGTAGAGTGGGAAAGGATAAAAACACTTCATCAAGAAAGAGGTGATGATAATTTTATTTATCATTCTAATGATAATTTGAATGTAGAAAAGAAAGAGTATGAAGTAGAATGTCATGCATGTGACACTATAAAAGAAGAAGATGAATGGAAATAAGTTTTTGAATATGAAGCTGAGGAGGCATGGCTTTTGGAAGACATGAAAAATGAAAAATGAAATAATAGAAGTTGCAACAAAGAATGGAGATGAAGAAAAAGAGGAAATAAATTTGAATATTGTTGATTTGAGTAGTGTAGGAGAAGCTGAGATGGAATTTTATGGTCCTATATTTGATAAAGAATTTGGTGAAGATGAAGAAGATCTCCTATTCAAAGAGGAGATAAGAAAGATAGATATCTTGTTTGAAGAGAAAGTGATGATGAATGTGAAAAAAATATGATAGAGGATGTGGAAGGAGGAAATGTAATGGTAGATGGCAATGAAGAGAAGGATATTGCAGCAGAAATAGAGAAATAAATCATTGAGGTAATGTTTAATTTTTCCAATTTTGATTATTATAAAGAAGATAATGAGATGTATGCAATTGAAGAGTTGGATGTAGAGGAGATGAAAAAAGGTTTTGTGAGAGAAAATTTGTATGGAGATGTTGTAGAAGAACATGAAGATTCTTCTTGGTGGAGGTGGTTGGTTTGTGGTGGGCTTGGTCTCACAAGGGTGAAGGAAGAGAGATGGAGTAGGAGTATGCATAGTGTTCCAGGAAGATGTTGGAAGAAGAGATGGAAGAAAGAAGGATACCAGTTTGATTCAGTGATAGATTTTGGTGCAAATTGTTTACAATATAGGAGGGTAGTCTTGCTACTCAACTCCATTTTGTGAGTCATACTCACAATATTCAATTTACCTAGCGTGTCTGATTCAGGAGCATCCGGGTGCACAGGCGATCAACATCACCAATTTTTTTTTCATCTAGTTTATTTTAAATTTTTATTTTCCTTAAGGTTGATTAGGTAGAATTTGATAAATAAATGTAATAAATAGGCCAAAAATATGTAAAATAAATATTAGCCTTATATTTTGTAAAACTACCAAATTGCCTAGTCTAGGTGGCAATCCAATCCTCATCATTCATTAAAAAATATTAAAAGGAAAAAGAAGGAATTGGAGTTCTCGGAGTTATAATTATTGATTACTAATTTAATGCTCCTAAAAATATTGCAAAAAGATATGGGTGCCCAAGTTGAGTGGAAATTACAACTCTTAAAGGATCCCTATTTTCTAGGAATTGGAGACCAAGTTGCCTTCTAAACTTGGAAAAATGAAGGAAAGTGGAATTGAGGAAGTTTTAAATGTTGAAAATTATTAATTTAATGTTGGATAATGTTAGAATATTCATATTGGGACATTGAAAATGGAAGCTAAAACAAAAATAATGAAGATTTAACATAAAAGGCAAGATTTGACAATTTTTAGAGTTAGTCACTCAACAAGAATTGGGAGAGAAGTTGATTTCTGCAGGGATTTGGGAAGGAGTGACTCAAGAAGGTATAGTATGTGATGAATATTTCCATAAAAAATGTATTATTGTAGTTCTGATGATGATTTAACATCAACAAAAGAATTGAGGCTCAAAGGTTGAAGAGTCTCTGCAGATGCATTATTGGTGCAATGATGCATAGTGGTGTTTGTAGATTTTTGAGGAGTACTAGCCTTGGGCATAGCAATTGATTTGAGATATGCATATGAATGTGTTGCAGGTATTTGAATTTTTATTTTCAGGTTTTGAAGCTAATTTTCTATAGTTGCAAGTTTGAAGATCAGAGGTTCATTTGGCAGTGATTTGTTGAAAATTGTTGGAGGATTGTTGTTTGCAAGTTTTCAGTTTGAAGGAAGAATGTTGCAGGTGTTTGTTTTCAGGTTTTAGAACTGATTTTTGTGGGGTTTATATCAGTCATATGACTATAATTTTCATGTAATAATAGAGCTAAATATCAGAAAACAAAATTTGAAACAAGTTTATATCACCTGGAGATTTCAATGAAAAATTTGTTGTCAATTTTTGGCATAAAATTCTCTTGTTCTTTCAATATCTTTGTTGTAGTTTTTATGTGAGTTTTCAGTATTAGAGAGGTGATTCC
>VDFB02105256.1:0-16819 GCA_007258455.2 Sequoia sempervirens | reverse complement strand
AAATGTAATTTGCATTAAATGGAGCATTCATCAGATAATTGCAAAAAATCAGAGAAGAGGAAATGTAAATCAATGGAAGCTTTCAGCTTCTTATATTTTGCTGACATGTTTGTTTCAGTGTGCAGGAACAGGTCATCATGTTCGAGTTCATTTCATCAGATATGTAGAGTAAAACGGGCTCCCACAAGGGTTGAGCCCGGCATATCAAAAGAATACACTCTCAAGTTACATACAAGAGTTCATTAATTTTGTCAAAACAGTCATCAAAAGAGCTATTGAAATTAAGAAATAGTCAAATAAGCAGCTTTATCTCAAACAGATTCAGGAAAAGCAGCTTGAGCGTACAGTATAGTCTCGCTTTTCATATCAAGAAAGGATCAATCAATGTTGCACTCATCAGTTTCATATTCTTTTCAGCTCTACTTTATTTATTTATTTATTTTCACATTACATCTAAATAAAGTGTTGAGCCTCTTTGCATTAAAGAGAAAACAGAATATTTGAGTATTGGAACGCTTTCATAAATCATATCATCATACAGGACAGATTTGCGACAATCCAAGTTTTACAAGTTCTTCAACAGAAAGCAGCAAATTCTGTTTTAAATCAGCATTTAATAATAATGGAGCTTTATCATCGAGTGAAATGTCTACATAGTTACCAAAAGGGGAGTCTATATGACTGTATGAAAGGATTTGTGCAAATCATAATCATGCCTTGACCTTTTCAAGCATGAACAACCATTGTTCAAAATAAAAGCAATTTAATATAATGTAAATCTGCATAAGCAATGTTAAGGAGATTGCTATCTACAGAACATTATGAATGCAGCTCAAGATTTATATTGGATAGTAACAAAATACGGTGAAAGTCAGTTTTTAGCATGCAAAAGCACAAGATACAAGGTGAGTGCATCATGGAAGGCAGTAGATCAAAAAGTGCTGATAATACAGTAAGCTGCAGGTTTATAAGACGGATTTAGAACAGCAGCCTTTGATTTATTTATCAAAAGGAGCAGGATGAGTATTATGATGATTGAGAACAGTCAAAATAACATTGTTGAATCCAGATTCATAGATAATTACTATTCAAGTAATCTGCCAATTTGAAGTTTCAAAACAAAAGGAAAAGCTATATTGAGCAGATTGAAACCATTGGACAGTCTCATGCAATGATTGTAGGTGTTAATTGAGAGATTATTCACCATGAATAAAGCGAAAATGTTAACAGCAATGTTAAGCATGTAAGGATATTTCTTTAGTAGAGTATCAGGCAGTATTCATGAGTAATAAGATACAGTCAATCAATGGAGGGCAGTCACTCTAACCAATGACACTCAACAAATAGATGGATGCATTACATAGTACAAGAGGTGCGCTACAAGAACTTTTCAAATTAAATATAAATTTTGAGCTTCATCATTAATGAAGGACAATGAGATGTTGTTCGGTTACAAATTTACCTCAGCCTGTAAAATGTCAAGATAAAACACAAAGGCATACACAGTATAGCCATGAACAGGGTTATCTAAAATTTAGAAAGCGTTAAGGATTTTTTGTTCATGCCATAGTGGTAGAGGTTGGGAGAACAGCAATTTTTGGTGACTAAGACAGGCACAAAATGAAAAGGGAAGTGCTTACGAGTTATGCACAGCAGTATTCAAATAATATAAACAAGAGTCACGAAATCTAAATACAAAATCTGTGCACAGGTGTTTAAAATGATTCTATAACTGTTCAAATACAAAATTGAGAAAACCAGAATGCAGAATACAAAAGAAGTAAGGAAGCAGTTCATATACAGGGAAGTTTGAGTCTATGCTATTGCTATGTGTTTGGGCAAAGATATTGTGGGACAGCGACAATTAAATAATCTGAGTTCCATATGGTTGATGCTACAGGAGAAATAGTATGGCAATAAGCTTTTCATTGTTTCTTTTACAAAAATATAGTTCCAGCATCATAACAGAGAAAGCAATTTAAATTATAAATACCCAGTGTGCCAAGCTGCTCCCAGACACTATTCATGAAAGAGTGGAATAATATGTAGGGTTTTCAATAGTGCAAATTTCAAATGATGGGTTCTAGTTGACTCAGCTATAATGAAACCCAGATACGGAAAAGTAAATTTTCTTCATAGCAAGATCAAAAGCCATAAAATAAGCACGAATATGTAGAAGACTTGAGTTAATGGTCCACGGCCTTTCCTATCAAAGGATATATCAGAAATGAATGCTACAGTAGTGGTCATTAGAAAACAACGTGCCCAGGAGATATGGAAAGAATAAATACCCATCAGAAAATAATGGGTTCAAGCTTAATAGTGATTCAAAGCAACAAATTTGAGAACAAAAATATTTACCAAGATATTTTGTGACAACCGTGCTTCTAAGGCTCCAAATGAAAGTCAATGTTCAAACTCGAACTCACTCAATGGTAGCCTGAACGAAGCAGTGAATCAACACACAGGAAAAGCACAAGGAAGCAGATAAAGATGCATTAGAAAACAACAACGGCGCGGCTGAGAAATCCAAGGTATGCTTCAGAACAGAGAAGAATGTTCAGATCTGTGGTAAAGCGACTTACTGTTCAAAGATATTCTCAGAAAAGTCTTCAAAAAAAGCATCACCAAGAAGAAATCAGCTTGCATTTAGCAGACACGTGTTCTTTCTAGTTTAGAAGTAGCAAAAAATGATGAGATTTTGACCATTATCATCAAAGAGTTCTTAGAAAACCCTAACCAGCCGTGGCCAACTTCTTCAGGAAGTTTCTCTCCAAACAAGTCAAGAGAAATGATAATGAGTTTAGGGTTTGTTAGCTCTTTTTGTTCATTTTCCCTAAAGTCAACATTGAAAGTTAATTATTTCCTTTGAAGAATAATTTTGAATTATTATGTGAGAACAGCTTTGTCAAATATTCCCAAAAAAATGGGCTAATGGTATGGTCAAATATGATTGAGTGAGAAGTAGTCGGCCACTTCTATCAATTAAATATGGAAACATTTAGAAAATATGCCATGCATGTATGATTTTGGGTTTTCCAGTTAAGTTTTGTTTATTACTTTAATATCTGTTATGTGCATTGATCAATAATAGCTAAATTTATTAAATGATTAAATTATAGATCATTTAATTAATTTAGTCACAAATGCAAATAAAAGATATTATAATAAGCAAATTTAACTGAAATGAGAGATATTTTTATCATGCACATGATAATAGAGTTGGAGTTTCAGTTCCCATGGGCGAAATTGGTAAAAACGAGGCAGTTTTGCATACTTTAAGCCACTTTTTCAGGGAGTTGCAGTTCAGTTGGAATAGTGCATGTATCAGTTATGACTTGGCAGTGAGTTTGAGCTTGATTGGACTTATTTTTGCATGGTTTTGGGCCTCCTTTTCAGTGCTTTTTTCTTCTGCTCGGATTTGGCTTTGGAATTATCACCCTTTCTTGGAGTTGGACTTTCAGTTATTTTTGCATGCCTTTTGGAAAGGTTTTTGTATATATTGAAAAACTTAACTGTTTTTCATTTCTAGTTCTTGTTTTCTACCTTTGCCTTCAGCAAAGAAGATCATCTTGTAACTCAGCTTTCAGATTAATACAACAGTGTTTATTACAGGTTCAAAGTGTGTAATTGCAGAAGATTCCTTTAAGTTCAGTACTTTAGAGTTTTCCTTCTAGATTTCGAGCATCGTTTTGTGAAGAATTTGATCGAAGAATTACTGTGTTTCAGTTCTGAAACCTCTGATTTTTTTTGTCTTTTTCACATATATGTATGCAATTTAGTTTAAAATCACTGGTTATGCACTGTGCTTATTAATAAGTTAATACATTTTGTCGTGAAAACCTCGTTTTCCCTCAATATTGCATTAGATCAAAGCCTCTCTTTAAATCATTCAAGTGATTAAATTATTGAATCTGGTTGTGCAGATTTGAGTTTTAAGAAGTTTATTGTGAGTCATAATTGCAAGTCATTATCATTTAGGTGCAATCACCTCTCGTAGCTTTAGAATTTCAGTTCAAGCAAGCTTTCTTTCTCTTTCCCAGCCAAGTCAGTTAGTTTTTAGGAGGTTTTTTCATCAGGGAACCAGCCCTCTCTGGAGATTGATTCTCGAAATTAGGCAACCCACAGGCCTGAGAATCATTCCATGTTTCAACAGATTGCTAGATTTAACTAATCGAGTGTTCGGGTGCAATTTGAATTGACAACAGTTTTTGGCACGCCCGGTGGGACTCTGAATCACTTTTCAGAGCAAAGTTTTATAGTTCAAGCTGCTGTTTGGTATATACAGCAGTTTATTCCAGCCTTTCAGAGGATTATTTTCATATACCTGGCGACTCCGTTTCTTAGTTTTTAGCAGATCAAGTGCACACAGCCTATGAATAAAATTCAGATGCGAAGTTCTTCTTCGTTTGAGTACTTGCAGCTGTCTTCGCCAAAGAGAATAGGGAGGACAACCAAGCGAGCATCTGGTAAATCTACAAGAAAACGATCAGTTTCTCCGATTCAAAGGGCATAACCAATCGTTTATACATCGAGAAGAAGAGGCAGATCGTTAACAAGGCAGCCAAGTTCTTTCGCAGCTTCACCAAGTTACAGAGTACCGGTTCAGCCTGTACCGATTATACAAGCAATAAATTTTAGAACAGCAGCAGTTTCGATGGCAGCTAGAGCACATGCTTTTGTTCCATTTGATGGGGGCAGCCCGTTAGATCTGGCTTTGCATGATGATATACCAGTAGCAGCACTCAAAAGTCTGCCTTTCTTCACTGGTGAAGATCAGACTACGTCAATTGAGCATATTAGAGACGTAGCCTCATTATGTGGAGTTCACCATGTGACTCAAGAGAATGTGGCCTTAAGATTGTTAGCAGCATCATTCAAGGGTAAAGCATCTCATTGGTTTCGTGGCTTACCAGTTCGTAGCGTCCCAACATGGGATGACTTAGGAGACAAGCTGACGAAGCAATTTTCAGACAAGTTCGATCATTTATCTCTAGTTGAACAAATGACGACTATTAAGAGAGCGCCACAAGAACAAATGATGGACTTTAATTTCAGATTCCAAAGGACATGGGATCAAATTCTAGCAATGGTAAGGCCTACTCCTGACCACGCTTTTCTGTATTTTCTTAGATCGTTGCATAGTGATATTGCCTTAATGATACAGTCAATGGGTGGGTTAACCTTACCAGCAGCATATGACATTGCCATTAGAGCTGAAAATTGCCTCATACAAGCTGGTAAACTTGCCCCAAGACCCCCTATGCCAATTTTCCCTGAAGTACAGCCATATATGCCCATTCATGTACCTCCAATAGCCACTATACCTGCTGTTCCAGCCTTAGGTTTCCAAGCAACAGTACAAAATAATGTTGTTCCAGCAAATTTTGATTTGCAAGGTCTAAAAGATACCCAACAACAGCTAATGAGTGACCAACAACAAATGGCCAAGTTACTTCAAACTGTGAGTAACAATTTGGTAAGTCTTAAAAACCAGCAAGGTCAAAATTTCAGGCCTAATCAATCATCCTTTCAAACAAATAGGCCTGCTTATCAAGCTGATTACCAGGGACAGAAGAGGAATTTTAACTTTAGGCCTAATCAACCATTTAACCCAGCTGATGCCAATACATAACAACTTAGCGCAGGATTATGTTTGGTGTTATCCCTGCAATCAGCCTCATAATTAGGCTACTTGCATGAACGGGGTGATTAATCAAGCACTCATGGTGCAAAATAGTTATGCTGCTTCTAAACAAACAAATAAGGAGGATAGTGATCAGCAGGGTGAACAAACGCATCAAACTGACCTTGACGTTGCCATGATGAACTGGCAAGGAAGTGAGTTTTGCGGAGTTAATCACGCATAAGGTCAAAATCAGTCAGCTACTTCTATTGCAGCCAATACAAGGGCCAAAAAGAGAGCATTTGACCTTAGATAGCAAGCTGTCCCTGATAAACAACAAGCAGAAAGAGACAAGCAGCCTGCTGTTCACCAGAAAAATCAAGATTTTACAGCCCAACAGGGGCAGGTTCAGCCTTCAACAGCTCAGAATGTTCATGTTTTAACAAGACAGCAAGTGGGACCATCAAAGGAGCAGCCCAAAGTTCAATTTCAGCCTCAAGCAGCTCAAGTAGATGCTGTTGTTCAAAAGGTACAGTCAAAGGTTGGTGCTTCTTCTTTCAATATCGTTGAGCATATGAAAAAAACAACTATTGGCATCACCATGATAGATGCATTATATTTGCCTGGACAAAAAGAAAGCTTGCAGGAGGCATTGGCTAAAATATAAATTTATGACAAAGTGAATACAGAACAGCCAAGTGTTCTTGCAAACAGTTCAGATCAAAAGTAAGAAAAGCCAGCTAAAGAGGTAAAACCACTCCCTTTTTATGTCAGTTTGATAATTGGTGAGAATATAGTGCATAACTGCATGATCGACAGTGTAGCAAGCAGCTCAATCATGCCCAAGCAGCTAGTAGACAAGTTAGGTCTCGAGTA
Organism: Sequoia sempervirens; assembly: GCA_007258455.2. Classification (NCBI taxonomy): domain Eukaryota; kingdom Viridiplantae; phylum Streptophyta; class Pinopsida; order Cupressales; family Cupressaceae; genus Sequoia; species Sequoia sempervirens. The sequence continues at coordinate 10,317 of VDFB02105256.1, read as the reverse complement.
TGAACCTTTGTCAAAAGGGGTAGTTCAATTAGACGGTACAACTATTAAGTCTGTAGGAGTTATCAAAAATCTGCCCCTTACATTGCATGCCTGTCCAAATTTTCAAATACCACAGGACATTTATGTTATTGATCTCCCACCTTACTTTGCCATCTGCTTATCTAGAGATTTCACTGCAAAGTTAGGTGGTTATTTGTCATCAGACTGGTCTCACATGTTTTTCAGAACTAGATACGGTACCAGAGTTACCATTAAATCAGAACCATTAGCTAAAGACCATATTGAACCTTATGTTCCGAACCCTGTAAATGCAAACCTAGCTTTCCATGATCAAGAGGATCAATCCGTGACTCTCGACCCCACTGTACCTATAGAAGGCATACCAGACATAAATCTAGATGAGTGGGTAGCCGAGAATCACGAGATTGATCCGTTTAGTCTCATAGACGAAGTAGGTTTGGGCGTTTATATGATTCGAGAACCTGATGCAGTTATTCCAAATCTGGTCAAGGGGGAAAAACAACAAGTACAACAGTTTGAATAGCTTTGGAAGCTTTATTTTGACGGTTCTAGGAGTAAAGTTGGTGCTGGTGGAGGAGTTGTTCTGATTTTGCCCGAAGGAGACATGTATTATTCAGCGTTTAGATTTGCTTTCAGCTGTTCTAACAATGTTGCTGAATATGAAGCATTAATACATGGCTTAGAATGGGCCAGAAAAAGGAAGATTAAGTGCTTGTAGGTGTTTGGCGATTTTGAATTAATAGCAAATCAAGTCAGAAATCTGAATTTAACAAAGAATGATTTGCTGAAATTGTACAAACATCGTGTTTGGGACCTAATTGAGGAGTTTGATGCATTTAATCTGCAATCAGTGCCCAGACTTTAGAATAAGCAAGCTGATAAACTTGCTGCTCTAGGGTCACAGTTCGACATTCCAGCTGAAATTCACAATGTGGAGGTACAGCAGTACGTGAAGGTAGTTGTTAGACCTTTGGTACCTGATAATAACATAAGTTGGCAGATTTTTGATAGTGATGAACAAATATGCCATTTTCTGATGGAGGAGGCAGAGTTTTCTACTGGAAACCAGCGCAAGTTTGATCAGCAATTATGGTGATCAAATCATGCTGTTAAAATCTAATAAACTGCCGAAAGGTTTGGTGACTCTTGAGTCAATTTTCAACACTAATGACCAGGTTAGGAAAGACAAATCTGGTATCACAGTGAAGCAAGAACATTATGAACAAATAGAGATATTCAAGGACAAGCTCCTTAAGCTTGGGAAGATCTGCACAAAGGAGGAGCAGCAAGCATTTATCTTACTTTTGTCAAGAATTTAGCGATATATTCGCTTGGCAGTATGGAGATTTGAAGGGTTTCAATCCTGAATTAGCTCAGCACACAATTGAGCTCGAGCCAAATGCAAAACCGGTAAGACAGAAGCAGAGGCCTTTGAACCCGAAGTTAGAACAACTGATGAAAACAAAATTAAACAAGTTGATCGAAGGTAGCATAATATTTCCAATCAAGCACACTTCTTGGGTGTCAAATTTGGTTCCCGTCAGGAAGAAAAGTGGAGAGATAAGGTTGTGCGTTGATTTTCGTGATCTAAACAGAGCTTCACTCAAAGATCACTACCCGCTACCTTCAATGGAACAAATATTGCAGGTTGTTTCAGGATCAGAAATATTTTCATTGCTGGATGGGTATTCAGGTTACAATCAAATTTTGGTTAAGGAAGAGGATCAATATAAGACAGCCTTTACCACCAAGTGGGGTACGATGGCTTACAGAAAGATGCCGTTTGGACTGTCAAACGCCGGAGCCACCTTTCAGAGAGCAATGGATATGGCTCTCCAAGGTTTGATTAACAAATTTTTTCTTGTTTACCTGGATGATGTTACTGTTTTCTCACGTAATGCTGATGATCATTTCAGTCATCTTAGAAAGATTTTTGAGAGGTGCAGAGAATATGGAATCTCGTTGAATCCAAAGAAGAGTATTTTTGATGTACATGAAGGTAAGCTTCTGGGTTATATCGTCTCAAAAGATGGCATTTCTATTGACCCAGAACGTATTGCAGCCATACTGGCCTTACCGCTGCCCACTCACAAAAAGGGTTTGCAGAGCTTCCTGGGTAGAATTAACTTTGTAAGGAGGTTCATTCCTAATGTTGCAGCGTTGTTACATCCATTGACTACCATGCTAAAGAAAAATATTCAATTCAGCTGGTCAAAAGAAGGAAAGAGCAGTTTTGAACAGATTAAGGAGGCACTTGCAACAACCCCTACTCTTATAAATCCTGATTTTGAAAAGGATTTCATATTGTACGCATTCGGAGGAGTGGATACCATCTTCGCGATGCTCTGTCAGCAAAATAATGAAGGTATGGAACAACCCATAGCTTTTTTCAGTCAAGTCTTGCATGACTATGAAACAAGATATTCATTCGTTGAGAAGCATGTACTTGCTGTAGTAAGGAGTCTGAAGAAATTTAGACATATGCTGTCTAATAATAAGATAAATCTGCTGGTAGCTCACCCAACAGTCAAGGAGTTTTTGCTGAATAAAGATATAAATGACAAGCGAGCAGGCTGGATAACCAAAGTCATAGAATATGACATCAGCATAAAAGTTACCAAGCTTGTTCGAGGTAAAGGACTGTGCGAACAGCTTGCAGAAAATGAGGAAAACAACAGTAAAGAGATTGCTGCAGTTCTGAAAAATGAAGATGAATCTGTTGTTTCAGCTGTTTCAACTAATTGGATTCATCAAATGGTCCATTATTTGTATACTGGAGATTGCCCAGAAGGTATGGATAAATCTAAACGAAGATATTATAGATTGCAAGCAATTCCTTATGCAATGATAAATGATGTTTTGTATAAAAAGGACTTCAATGGAGTATTCCTCAGATGTATTTACCCAGATCAGATTGAAAGAATTCTGGAGGAATTCCATGATGGACCTGCTGGAGGTCACTTTGCACCTCGTACTACAGCTTTGAAAATTATGAGGGCAGGCTATTATTGGCCAGATCTTTTCAAAGATGCACATATTTATGTCAGAAAATGTGCTAAATGTTCACTTTTTGCAGGAAAACAGAAGTTAGCAGCCCTGCCCCTGAATCCAATTCAGGTTGAGCAGCCATTCAGGAAGTGGGGACTTGACTTTATCGGTCCTATTAACCCACCGTCAAGTGCAGGTCACAAGTGGATCTTGACAGCAACAGATTACTTCACAAAATGGACGGAAGCAGTTGCTCTAAAAGATTCAAATGAAACTTCAGTCCTTAATTTTTATCAAGACATTGTTTCCAGATTTGGTACTCCCGAGTCCATTATTTCAGATAATGCTTTAGCTTTTGTTGGCTTAAGAGTTTCAGATTGGTCAATAAAGAATAATGTTTATCTAAACACTTCGTCCAATTATTACCCTCAAGGTAATGGACAAGCTGAATCAACAAATAAGAATCTGATTAAGATCATTAAGAAGACAGTTGAAGATAATCAGAGGTCATGGCATGACAAGCTTAAATTAGCCCTTTGGGCTGATAGAATTACACCAAAACGGTCAACAAGTTTTTCACCATATGTTTTGGTTTATGGTAAGGAGGCCAAGCTGCCTATATCAATAGAATTCCCAACTTTGAGTTACATAAAGGAATTGGAGTTGCTTGAAGAAGAGCCAATGCAAGTTAGGCTTGCTGAGTTAACAGAGTTGGACGAGACCAGGAAAGAAGCTTTCAGAAGGCTTCAGATTCATCACTCTCAGATGAAAAAGACATTCGACAGGAAAGCAGTTGCATGAATCTTCAATGAAGGTGACTTAGTTTTCAAATGGGATGAGTTGAAGAGCAGGCCGGGCAAACATTCTAAGTTTGACGCCATGTGGGATGGCCCTTACATTATAACAACAAAAAAGGAACACAATGCTTTCCAACTCTCAAAACTGGATGGTGAGGTATTACCAATCCCTGTTAACGGGATTCATTTGAAGCAGTGTTATTAAGCTTCAGGCTTTCAGCTGTACATAGTAGAATTGATTTCAAGTTTTAGTATGCTTTCAATAAGTGCCTGCTGGCACATTTCATTTCAGTTTTGTCTGGTTTTCAATAAGTGCAATTGCTGCACCTGTTTTTCAAATTCTGTCATAAACAGAATTTCAGTAGTTTCTTTCAGTTTTTTGTTTGTGTTGAGTTACAATTTTTAGAAATTCCAAGAGCAGAGAAGGACTCCATGCCCAATGAATATACTCGGCAACTGGTCTTTTGTGTTTAACAGGCAAACACTCCGCAGAGGTCGCCAATTTGTTACCTATTTTTTCACTTTACGCTCAATAGGTAGAGCTGAATGAAGTTCAGCTATTATAGGTACAGGAAATTTTCAAATTTTGCTGATAAAGTGTTCATTGATCATCATTGAGATCATCTTACAAATGTGACATAAGCTTATTGTGCAAATGTTTAAAACAGAAAATTAAGAGAAATTTGCATAATGATATTTTTATTCATTTTGTGAAATGTTGAATCTCGCACAAGCCGCGAGAGTAACTGAGTTTGTCTGTGACAATCAAGAGATGAATACTAAATCTAAATAGACAGACTACACTGCTGAAAATAACATAAACGTAAAAAAGAGAAGCAATTCATCATTGCCTGTAATGATCCGTCGTGCCTCCAAGCAGCTGCAGCCTCGCTTCATCGCTCCGTGTACTTGCAAAATCGTTAAGGAAATGGTATTAGAGTTATACTCTAAGCAATGGTGAATTACTTTCTGCCTTACTTCTATGCTACAGACAAAAATGTCATTTGCATTAAACCAAGTATTCAGCAGATAATTTCAGAAGATCGAGCAGAAAGACATAATTCAATGGAAGCTTTCAGCTTCTTTTCTTTTGCTAAAATGTTTGTTTCAGTGTGCAGGAACAGGTTTATCATGTCTCGAAGTTCATTTCCACCGATATGTGGTAAAACGGCTCCCCACAAGGGTTGGTTCCCGAAGATATCAGCAGTGAATACACTCGCTGGCATATGAGAGTTCACACTTCGGCTAAAAACAACATCAAAGACCTAGAAATAGTTAGATAACCAGCTTTATCCCCAAACATTCGTGAAAAACAGCTTTGAGCTGCATAAAGATAGTTTCACTTTTCATATCAAGACAGATCAATCAATGTTGCACTCATCGGGCTTTATATTCTACCTCCACTTTTATTTATTGATTTATTCTCACATTGCTATCTAAATAAAGTGTTGATTTCCTTTGCATTAAAAGAGAAATATAATATTTGAGTATTGGAATGTTTTCATAAATCATATCATCATACAGGACAGATTTGCGACAGTCTAAGTTTTACAAGTTCTTCAACAGAAAGTAGCAAATTCTGTTTTAAATCAGCATTTAATAATAATGGAGCTTTATCATCAAGTGAAATGTTTACATAGCTACCAAAAGGGGAGTTTATATGACTGTATGAAAGGATTTGTGCAAATCATAATCATGCCTTGACCTTTTCAAGCATGAACAACCACTGTTCAAAATAAAAGCAATTTAATATAAATGTAAATCTGCATAAGCAATGTTGAGGAGATTGCTATCTACGGAACATTATGAATGCAGCTCAAGATTTATATTGGATAGTAACAAAATACGGTGGAAGTCAGTTTTTAGCATGTAAAAGCAAAAGATACAGGTTGAGTGCATCATGGAAGGCAGTAGAGCAAAAAGTGTTGATAATACAGTAAGTTGTAGGTTTGTAAGACGGATTTAGGACAGCAGCCTTTGATTTATTCTTCAAAAGGAGCAGGATGAGTATTATGATGATTGAGAATGATCAAACATTGTTGAATCCAGATTCATAGATAATTACTATTCTTGTAATATGCCAGTTTGAAGTTTTAAAACAAAAGGAAAAGCTATATTGAGCAGTTTGAAACCATTGGATAGTCTCATGCAATGATTGTAGGTGTTAATTGAGAGATTATTCACCATGAATTAAGCGAAAATGTTGACAGCAATGTTAAGCATGCAAGGATATTTCTTCAAAAGGAGTAGGCAGTATTCATGAGTAATAAGATACAGTGAATCAATGGAGGGCAGTCACTCTAACCAATGATACTCAACAAATAGATGGATGCATTACATAGTACAAGAGGTGCGCTACAAGAACTTTTCAAATTAAGTATAAATTTTGAGATTCATCATTCATGAAGGACAATGAGATGTTGTTCTGTTACAAATTTACCTCAGCCTATAAAATGTCAAGATAAAGCACAAAGGCATGCACAGTATAGCCATGAACAGGGTTATCTAAAATTTAGAAAGCATTGAGGATTTTTTTTGTTCATGCCATAATGGTAGAGGTTGGGAGAACAGTACTTTTTGGTGACTAAGACATGCACAAAATGAAAGGAAAGTGCTTACGAGTTATGCACAGCAGTATTCAAGTAATATAAACAAGAGTCATGAAATCTAAATACAAAATCTGTGCACAAGTGTTTGAAATGATTCTATAACTGTTCAAATACAGAATTGAGAAAAACAGAATGATGGTCAAAAGAAGTAAGGAAGTAGTTCATATACAGGGAAGTTTGAGTCTATGCTATTGCTATGTATTTGGGTAGAGATATTGTGGGACAACGACAATTAAATAATCAGAGTTCCATATGGTTGATGCTACAGGAGAAATAGTATGGCAATAAGTTTTTTTTTTTATTGTTTCTTTTGTAAAAATATAATTCCAGCATCATAATGGAGACAGCAATTTAAATTATAAATACCCTACCCAATGTGCCAAGCTGCACCCAGACACTATTCATGAAAGAGTGAAATAATATGTAGGGTTTTCAATAGCGCGATTTTCAAATGATGGGTTCTAGTTGACTCAGCTATAATGAAACCCAGATACGGAAAAGTAAATTTTCTTCATAGCAAGAGCAAAAGCCATAAAATAAGCATGAATATGTAGAAGACTTGAGTTAATGGTCCACGGCCTTTCCCATCAAAGGATATATTAGAAGTGAATGCTGTAGTAGTGGTCATTAGAAAATAACGCGCCCAAGAGATATGGAAAGAATAAATGACCATCAGAAAATAATGGGGTTCAAGCTTAATAGTGATTCAAAGCAAAAAGTTGAGAACAAAAATATTTACCAAGATATTCTGTGACAACCGTGCTTCCAAGGCTCCAAATGAAAGTCAATGTTCAAACTCGAACTCACTCAATGGTAGCCCGAAATAAAGATAAAGATGCATTAGAAAACAACGACGTCGCAACTAAGAAATTCAAGGTATGCTTCAAAATAGAGGGGAATGTTCAGATCTGTGATAAAGCGACTTACTGTTCAAAGATATTCTCAGAAAAGTCTTCAAAGAAAGCATCACCAAGAAGAAATCAGCTTGTATTTAGCAGACACGTGTTCTTTCCAGTTCAAAAGTAGCAAAGCATGATGAGATTTCGACCATTATCATCAAAGAGTTATCAGAAAACCCTAACCAACCGCGGCCAACTTCTTCGAGAAGTTTCTCTCCAAACAAGTCAAGAGAAAAATGATAATGAGTTTAGGGTTTGATAGCTCTTTTTTGTTCATTTGCCCTAAAGTCAATATTGAAGGATAATTATTGCCTTTGACATAATAATTTTGAATCATTATATGAGGATGGCTTTGTCAAATGTTTCAAAAGATGGGCTAATGGTATGGTCGGATATAATTGAATTAATGTGGTCGGCCACTTCTGTCAATAAAGCATGGGAATATTTAGAAAAATATGCCAAGTGTGTATGTATGGCTGTGGGCTTTTCAGTTAATTTTTGTTTATTATATTAATATCTGTTATGTGCATTAATCAATTATAGCTAAATTTATTAAATGATTAAATTATTGATCATTTAATTAATTTAGTCACAAATGCAAGTAAAAGATATTATAATAAGCAAAGTTAACTGAAGTGAGAGATATTTTTATCATGTACATGATAATAAAGTGGGAGTTTCAGTTCCCATGGGTGAAATTGGTAAAAACGAGGCAGTATTGCATGCTTTAAGCCACTTTTTTAGATATTTTCAGTCCAGTTCGAGTTGCAGATCAGTTACACACTATGATCGCTAGTTTGAGTTGGTGTTCACTCATTTTTGCATGAGTTTGAGCCATTTTTTTTCAGGGATTTTCACTTGTGCTCGGATTTCACATTGTAATTGTCATCTTTTCACTTTCTGATGACTTTCAGTTACTATTCATGCACTTTGGAGTGCCTTTTTGTATATATTGAAAAAGTTTATCTTTTTCAATCTAGTTCTTATTTTCTACCTTTGCCTTCAGCAAAGAAGATCATCTTGTAACTCAGCTTTCAGATTAATACAACAGTGTTTATTACAGGTTCAAAGTGTGTAATTGCAGAAGATTCCTTTGAGTTCAGTACTTTAGAGTTTGCCTTCTAGATTTTGAGCATCGTTTTGTGAAGAATTTGATCGAAGAATTATTGTGTTTCGGTTCTGAAACCTCGAATTTTTTCTATCTTTTTCACATATCTGTATGCAATTTTAATTTAAAATCATTTGTTATGCACTGTGCTTATTAATAAGTTAATACATTTTGTCGTGAAAACCTCGTTTTCCCTCAATATTGCATTAGATCAAAGCCTTTGTTTGAATCATTCAAGTGATTAAATTATTGAATCTGGTTGTGCAGATTTGAGTTTTAAGAAGTTTATTGTGAGTCATAGTTGCAAGTCATTATCATTTAGGTGCAATCATCTCTCGTAGCTTTAGAATTTCAGTTCAAGCAAGCTTTCTTTCTCTTTCCCAGCCAAGTCAGTTAGTTTTTAGGAGGTTTTTTCATCAGGGAACCAGCCCTCTCTGGAGATTGATTCTCGAAATTAGGCAACCCACAGGCCTGAGAATCATTTCATGTTTCAACAGATTGCTAGATTTAACTAATCGAGCATTTGGGTGCAATCTGAATTGACAACAAGAAGCTAACTATGTGACAATGTGCAAACTCAGATTTTGAATTGATTCTAATTTTGTTTTGTAAGCTTTTAGATTGTGCAATGTGTTGTAACAACCTAAGGTTTTCAAACTTTACAAAAATGAAATGCAATTTATCCCAATTATGCAATGTTTCAAAAAATACATACAATTCATCTACAAATTTGATAATCTTCATTACTAAAATACAGCATTGTTTCATAAATTTGCAACCAATGAATTAAAATGACAACTTTCTTTAACATGCAATAACACTTTTCCAAAATTTCAAATCAAATATTTGCAAGTAGGATTAGACAAAGAATACAGAGATAGAGACCTATGCAAAAGTTATTTGAGCCACCTATAGCAGGAAAGAGGCACCCTAGGGCATCTGAGTCCTTGATAGGGGTTCAGAAAAATGAAAAATTGAATATTTATTAGATTGCTTATGGATTATATTTCTGGGTGCAAACAGGTTTGTCAGTGATTTTTTTTCCAAATTTTAGTCAATTTATGATTGTGAAATTGAAAATGCAAGTGTGCAAAAATGTTGAAAATGCTTGAACAATGAATGACAATGTTGAATGCAAGTTCAGATCTAAGATGCAATAATTGACTAATTCCAAGATGCAAAATGATGATTTTGATGCAATTTTGAAACAAAACTATGTACTTTTTTACTTTTTTGATCTAAATGAATGAAATGACCTAATGAATGCAATTTGAATGTAAATCTGATCTAAATGACTTAAACTAACCCTATTGCAACCTATGATGCAATATGTAATGCAATTTTTTAAACTTTTTACAATCTTTTATGATGCAAAAATGAAACCCTAAATGAACAATGCAAGACAATGCAATGTAAAACCTAGATCTAAGGTTGAATGAATGCAATTTTTAGAAGGTATATGATGTCTGTAGACATTGAAAAATGTCTCAAGCCTGCAAGCAACATTTTATCACTAATTCACCTTCTTTCTTGCATAATTAAATAATTTTAAATAATTTAATTAATTCACTTATCTTTACTCCTCTTTTGATTAATTTAAATAAATACCAATTTTATTTAAATTACGTCACTAATTATCCTTTTTCCATCTATAATTAAATAAATTCTTATTTATTTCTAATTTCCTCTATAATTAAATAATTATTGTAATTATTTAATCATTCATTAGCTTTTTCCCTCTATAATTAAATAAATCTTATTTATTTAATTATTTATCATTTACCTTCCTCCATAATTAAATAATTATTTCTAATTATTTAATTATTTATCGTTTCTCTCCACCCATTATTAAATAATTGTTTTTAATTATTTAATATTTCACACTCCACCTTTCT
>VDFB02105255.1:0-26021 GCA_007258455.2 Sequoia sempervirens | reverse complement strand
AAATGATACTTTGATTTTCATTTGCAACAAAAGATTTTTCTTTTTGTTTCAAATAAGTTCTATAAAAAGTTTCATCTCTTTGAATATAGTCAATAACATCATTATATCCAAAGATCTTGTAAAACTTCTACATACAAATTTACCACTTCACTAACATGTGGATTTGAAGACGTACCTGGATTTATGTATATTGAAACATTCTCCATAGCATTCAAAGAGGGATTTGAAGACATAGTAGGACTTGTTTGTATAATCATATTCTTCTCCAAACTGACTCCTTGCAAATTAACTTCATCGACAACCATGGTATCCTCAATGTTTTCATCTTCAATAGTTGTTGAATTGGTTGCTCCACCATCATTCATTGATTTCATTCTCATTCTTCTTTCTCTTTGTCTTTGTCTCTCTTTTTCTCTATTTGCTTCAACGTCTTGAGGAGTCAATGTCTTTCTTCTCTTATTACGAGTTTTATCTCCCATAATTATAAAATTCTCAAGCACAAATGAATGTTAATAGTGAAATACTTCAAAATATTCAATCCAAATTGGAAGTTGAATACCTATTACAACAAAATTCTTCCTCTTGTGTTCCTCAAAACAAGTAGAGAACTACCACAATTCCACTTTAAAAATTGCTTTCTTCATGCTTCCTTTAAAAAATTCAATCCATATTGCAAATTGAAACCTTTTGTTCCTCCCAAAAAGCACAAGAATAACACAATTTCACTTCAAAAATGGTGTAGATGATGCTCCCTTTGATAAAATCAACCAAAAATCAAATTCACCACTTGTAAATACAATAACTTATGAAAAATAATTCATTTTTAGTGCTCTCGATCGTACATATGAAGTTGCAAAGTTGCAGACTTCACAGTAATTTTGCACAGTGTATTTAAATAAAATAAACGAGATCCTGTTTATAAAACAGGATCCCATTTATTAATAAGCGGGATCCCGCTCTATAATCGGGATCTCGTTCATCAACATTGAATTTCGGAGCCATTGTAAAGGTAACGGGATCCCGTTTATGAAGCGGGATCTCATTCCATTTACAACAGTTGGAATACTGTCAGATGGGAACGAGATCCTGATTATAGTACGAGATCTCGTTTATTAATAAATGGGATCCTGTTTTATAATCGGGATCCCATTTTTTAAAATTTGAATTTTGTTTTGCATCGCGGGTGGGTTTTTGCTAAGGTTTTTGGTTCGAGAAAAGCATTGGAAGTTCGAACCTAGGCCTTCAACCTGGTTTGACCTACAAGTTGAAGGTCCTAACAATGTCAAAGAAAAAATACCGACTTTGGACATATGGCTGACGACCTTTTTTGCAGAATTTTCTAACGAAATTAAAACCCATTTTAGATGAAACAATGTAGATTCTAAATATGTAATTTGTTTTGCAATTGGATTATTTTTTCTATTTTTCAATTAATTTCTAATAAAATTGGTCCATAAACTTTAAATATCAGGGTTTTTCACTATTTTAATAACTTTTGATCAACATAACATTTTGACAAATGGATTGCACGAGAAAAAACTTTAGATAATTCTTTTCAATTTGAAAAATCAAATGATAAGTTTAGGGTCATCTTATGCATGTCGTGACATGATCATTTTTCAAACAACAACTTCTAATAAAAATTAACAAAAAAAATTCAATAAAAATTACAAAAAAAAATATCAAGAAACAAGCCAAAGGAGTCATAAACTTTTCCCAAAAGGATTTAGAAAATACAATAATTTAAGTCAAAATATGGATGTCATACACGTGCATGGTATGGTAAAAAAAAATGACTTTTAAACAGTGGTTTTTAAAAATGCCTATTAAAACTCAATTTGTACAATCTGGGTATTGAAATAAATTACATATTTGGAAACTAGACTCCGAGCACTACATTTTATGATTAGTGACTTTTTTAAATATTTCATCTCTAAGTGCTTCAAATTTTAAGGTCAAATGTGTCAAATACTGAAAATCAGGGAAAACACTTCCACTTTTTGGCCAAAAAGTGGACTCAACTTCTTGCACATACCCTTAATCTTCACATGGAAAATAATCCTAGTGGTAAAGTAATTTAATTTTTCCTAGTAATACAATTGGAGATTTTGGTGCTCTGATTAATTCTTAGAGATCATTTGATTGGAAACCACTATTAACATTAGATCACTTTATGTGATCAAAATTGAGAATGACATGATCATTTGATTGTGTTTGGGGAGGATTGTTCAAAATTAAGGTGCAAAACATTCACTTCCAAACTTCCAATTAAACCAGAATTATCTGAATACTCATGATTCTGAAGCTAACTCTTTCACTCTTTCTTTTCAAGCTATAACTTTGCTCCAAGACAAGTTCAATAATAATGATAAAGATATTTTAGATGAACTACTTAAATCACTTTAAAATTGGGCTTATTTATGTCCCATTCTCCATGCCTTCCGAAAAATAAATTCCTTTAGAAGTTTCTACAACTGAGACCTTTACTCCATGTCAACACTTATCAAGCAATCCCATGGGCTTCTGAGGCTGAAGGATTTCAAAAATATTTTTTTAATTTTGAACTGATTATGTTTGAAGCTCGAATGTTGACCTGTGATTATCAAGACATATTAGTTCGTAGCTCAGCCATAGAATGATTATGCAACTACGCACCCATGGCCACAGTGCAAGCTACCCCAGTAACCCCAAGGACTACACTTAAATGCAGTGGGAATAACCCCATCCCTACAAACAATAAAATTTCAATAGTCTCACCTCTGTGTACTTTGAAAGAGGATTTGGCCAAGAGGAAGAAAATTTGTATAAATAGACAAGGCTAGGAATTGCTCTTAATGTCACCTCTGAATGTGTGACCATCTTTTTTTGCAAATTTAAGTCTTGGATTGAAATGTACTTGTTCACTTTTGTTCTGAAAGAACAGAGGAGAATGTAAATCTTATATGTGGATGATGCACAAATGTATATGATAGGTTGATAATATAAGTTGTTTACCATTTGCTTATCTCTCTTTCCATGTGTTTCATTTGGTGTGTTGGTCTTTTTGTTTGTTCCATCATTTGTACAGGTCAATAGTACTTGTATTGAATCAAAGAAATAGTTTTGAACATTCAATTTAAGTGTGTATGTTCTAGAAATAACGTTATTTTAAATGAATTTGTGTATACTAGAGACTGGTGAGCAACTTGCATATTCATACTTATTAATGTCTAGTGTTTCTATATTTTGATGTCTTATTTTCATTCCAAATTTGAAATCTTTAGTACTCTGTACATATGTATAGTACATGAGAGTTGATATTTTACATAAACATGAAAATGTTTGATTGTAAAAAGGAAAGGGAAATGGTCGGAGAGTCTCACCTACAATTTATTGTTCAACAGTTGAGTATATTTGTGCCAATGTAGATATTTGTCGCCCATTGAAATTGTAAACAACAGGTCTTGATACTGAGTCATTTGAGACAGATGAGGATAGTGGATAACATGTTAAATGTAATTCATAAACATAAAACAATCAATGTCGTAAATGCTAGAGCAATACAGATTTTTGGCAAATGAATACTTTGTTTGTTATGCTTCAATTGCAAAGTTAGTATATTCAATGCCTTTATAGCCCAAAAGAGGTTGGTCTAACTATCTAGCTTTGAACATAACTACAAGCACTACTTGCAGCTGAAGGAAAAAAATAATGACAAAATTTACAGAGAAATAGATTTGTTCCATAAATTTATGAAACGTTGGACCTTTAATAAAAAAATGGATGAGTTTTCCTAGTAAGCTAATGGCCATTTAACCAATAAACAGTTAACTAATGCATTGAATTCCTTCATAGTCGAGAAGACCTTGCTCAAAGCATATGTAATTGACTGTAATGTTATGTCATGTTAGCTCTTTGAATAGCAAGCAGTACTTCTAGTTATCAAGTATGATAAAGACGGAGGTAAGCTACTGATCAATAGTGCATTGTGAGAGAATAATAAAAATAGAAAAGCAATCACAGGCATCCAACATTATCACCAGTGTCAAAAAAAGCATTGGCACACACATGAATTTGGTAAATATGTTTGTTGCTACAGGAGCGGAGTGGAATGAGGACATTTGTCCTGTGTTAGAAATAATTTAATTACTCAAATTCTAAAAATATTTTATATTATAAATAGAACTACTATTATATGTATATATAAACAAATAATATAATTAATTTTAAATAAAAAGTAAATTCTTATTTTTCATGAAATAATATGTGTATATTTACATCTATAAACTAGTGAAAAAAGAGAGTAATTGATATAAAGTTAATTGTAAAATCCAATAGCATACTGGAGGTTTAAATATTAGTTTTTTTTCCAAATATTATCCCATTTCCATTATTGAGAAGTCGCACCAAAAACAATATGCTAAGGCTAGTGGTGTGGAGCAATTCCAATACATTGTAATGTGACTTGGTTGCGCTGCATAGCTTTGAGACATGGATTGAGTTAGTAACAATGGCAAAGGTGTTGCACGTAAACGTATGACAATATAGACTAGAGAGAAAGTTATCCTTTGGTTAATGCATAACAATATGGTCTGCAAATTGTTTGAGAAAGAGTGATGCAGAGTGAAGTGTTTCATTGTTCGAAAGCCAAAAGGCATTTGCAAAAGAATAATTAAATTTTGGAGAATGCTAATGGGGTGAGTAAAGGCATTATATGAAAAAGTAAATGTTGTGTGCAAGGTCCTGTTAACTGTAAATGCATGGATTTAAGTTTTTCATTTTCCTTTAAGTAAGTTAGCACAATAAGAGGACATTATATATTGTAGCAAACAATGGACAAAAATGATACAAGAATCTGACCTTTCAATTGCTTGTTCAACAAGCAACTATCATTACAGCCATATAGATCTTATGTACCCATTTCTCCCCCTAACCCTTGTAAAAGCAACCAATATTTCTGTGTTACAAGTATCATAAAAAAATAAACAAAACGCTTGCCACTAGTACACTGTTGTTAACATTGCTAACATAGAGAGCTAAAAACATATAAGCTTTTCAAAAAACAATGTAGAAGTTTAGTGGTCGTCAATGGCTTCGTTGTGTGTTTATGATACTTGTTAACTAGAAGTATTGGTTATTGTTACAAGGGCCAACAGGGCAATTGGGTTCATTAAATTACATGTGGGCCTTAAGAAATTTCTTGTGGACCATAGGGGCAGTGAATGCTTTAGTTATGTGTTTATAATGCTTACAAGGGCTAACATTAAATGCTTGGAAATATTTATCATGTTGGTCTATTTTTTTACAATAATATCGCTATTTCTGTTTAAGATAATTTAAAGACTAGAAATACATTATGAGTTCTAGACAACATTTAACCAATGAAGAATCAATCTTCTAAAGAATGAATCACAAAAAGATGACACAAGTAAATAATATCATTGAACTTGTAGAAACAGAGCAACCCAGACAATCTGTGACACTTCAACACATAAGACATAGCACTGTGAAGCACCAATTCACTTGGAACTCATATCACTGAATCCTTAGACCATCTTGAACATATTCCTAAATCCACACAAGCATACCAATCACCGCAAAAGAACACAAAGCATTCTAGTGAGTCAACTAAGACACATTATATTGTTGAATAGTAATCCGAAGAACAAACACTTATAATTTTTTTGTAAAAGAGGATATGACTTGAAATCTAGGAAATAGACTCCTTAACCATTACCAATATTAACTCCAGAACTGCATAACCAGTCTTGTAATGCAGCAAGATGCAGACCAAATTACCAACAACTAGACATAGAGAAGTGCACTATTCATGCCTTAGATAAGTTTCCATAATAGAACAACTATGAATTTGACTCAAATATCAATCCACTAACTCCTTGAGCATGTAGCCACAAACTAGTGTAACTGCATCCCATGACCAGAACATAAAGCATATGTAACAATGTGTTACCATATACTTACCAATCATCTAGACTGATATTTTGCCATTAACTCATATGATGATCCTCTAGACTATCTTTAATGTCTCTCCAACTTCACTGATGACCTTTGGTTGACAATAATGACGACACATGTTGATTTGAAACCAATAAAAACACACATTGCCAACATACCAAACTTGCAAGAATCCTTAAAAGAAGAAGGTTGGAAAGAAGAGGAAGTCATAAAAATGAAAATAACCAAATATGAATGTATTAGAGTAAGAGGAGGAAGAATAAATAGAGGAAAAAACTATTAAGAGGAAGAAGGGTCTAAATATTATCTTCAAGGTTTGAGTCCACTAGAACTACTCAAGAATCAACTACTTCTTGATTCAGGTCACTCAACCTATTTCCCAAAATCCTATTCAAACTCCAATGTATATGCCCATCCCTTCCCCCTCAAGTTCCCACACAATATCCTATTCCACCTTCCCTTCTACCCCTTCCTCCAATTCCTCCACTTTCCTATGTTGTTCCCTCTCCGCAAAGACCAAATCTTCCTTCTCCCACATGAGAGGTCCTCTTGGAGAAGGTGACAACTCCCCAAAGGTCATTGTAAAAGAGAAAACTCATGTAATAAAAGGTTGAAAGGATAAAAGAAAAAGGAATAATTGGATGAATCAAGACCTTGAATCAAGATGGTTTTGATTTTATTTATATACTTAGGATAATAATAAAAAATCCCAAGAAAGGATCAATTGATTACCTACTTGAGAAAGGATAAGCTTTCAATAAAGTGTTGATTTGATGGATGGATTAGATTGGATTAAGGTTTTGATTTTAATGATGGGGGTTGGTCCTCATTTAGGGATGAATGGTTGGATAACAACGACGAGAAGGATTAAAAATATTTAGAATTATATTTAGAATTGGTTAGAAGGATTTGATTAAGTAATGATGGAGAAGGAGGAAGAGATGCAGATTGGATTAGGAAATATTGTATTTAGAAGAAGTGGATTGGAAGGGATTAGGTTTGATCGGGATGAAGAATTATAATTATGTTTGCAAGAAGAGATTTGATGATGGATTTAAAATATTAGAAGAATGGGATTTGGATTAGGATGGATTAGAGGAATGGAACTAAGCTCCTTTGAATGGGTTTGAATTATGGTTGGGGAAGGTGCATAATTAAGGTGATGAATTATATAGATTAGGATGGGGTGGATTAGGAGGTTTGACCTTATAAATGTTTGAAAATAGTCACACTTAATCAACATGCAAATAGTTTGGATTTTAAGAATTTGGATATAATGGGTTGCATGGGTTTTGATAATGAAGACACATTAAGCACAAAATAACCTATGATTAGTCAAGTGGGATTATAACTTAGTGTGGGATCATAGCATAAAGCTAATAAATCTACTAAGCAAGGGATATTTAAGGAGTGGTGTATTGTATAGGATCCCTTACCAAGGATGGAAAAAGGTTTCACCCAAGGTTAGCTCTATCTCAACTCTCAAAGGTACATTCTAAGTAATTTTGAGTAGTAATATGTATCCCAAGTTGCACCACACTAAGAGATGCTAGAAATATCTTATCTAGGACGCTAAAAGGATTATAGGGGCATCCTTGTTATACCTTAAAAGAGTGTGGGACCTATTCTATAGAGGAAAGGGAAATATTTCAACCAACTAGGAGGATATGGCAACCAACTCCACATTTGGTGCAGGAGCACGCTTGATGCAATTTTAAGCTATATTGTGAAACTTTGGTTTTTGCTTTGTTTTGGCTTTATTGATGTAAATAAGGTCATTTGAAACCATCCTAAGTGGTTTAGGAACATTTTTGGTCATTTGGTGAAATTTAGGCAAATATTGTAAAAATTGCTCAAAAAAGTTGTCAAGCAACTTGTCAAAAACTGTCATTAAGGTGTTTTGTCAACAAACTAATCAAAAGGTGGTTGAAAATAGTTTTTTTTGGTTGGAAATGTATAAGGAAACCCTCCAAACCTCTAATTTTGGGGTTTTTGGATACATTGTTTTGAAGTTTGATGAATGAAAACCTCAACTTTGTATGCATTTTATGATTCTTATAGTGTTTTCAGGCTGAAGTTGTGCATTGTAATGGCCTAGTATGGCCTCATACCAAGGAGTATAGTATATGGATGAAAATATATTTATTTCTAGTTTACTATTATTTTTTTCTCATTGAATTTCATTGAGTTGTGTGGGAGTTATGATCATTTTGGTGAGACTGCCCTATTCTAACAATATTGTGCAGAAATTACAGTATGAAAAATATGATGGTGCAGATTTTACAGTCCATATTTTGATCTGAAACCAATTGGATTTTATTTCCATGTGAATATACTTTCATTTGCTTCAAGTCTCATAAAATTTCATTAAGATTTGAATAAGTTATCACCATTTTTTTGAGGGTGTGTCTGAACCCTACCTAGGGTTTGAATTTTTGGGAAAAAATGCAATAACTTTCATTTCCAGCATTGGATCTTCATAAAAATTGGAAGAAAAGTCTTTAATTATGTTATCTTGAATCTCACCGAAGCGATTGGCTTAACTATTTGTTTTGTGAAAGTTATTAATGACAATTTTTTGCATTAAACTATAGGCTGTCATGGCAATGTTTCCAATGTGATCTAGAATGCATTTAATCATTGTTTGAGATGAATCAATTTATGAAAGTTGTCCAGTGAATCCAATTTTTTGCATTTTTTCATTGTTGGTGATAGATCATTGTTTCACTTGTGTCAAGTTGCATGTTAAGTGTTGGTTGCTCTGCATCAACATCATCACTTCTCTAAGGTATAAAGTTTTTGACACCTTGGATAGATCAAAAAATTTCTACTTCCAAGAGGTTTATCTTTTGATTCACGGTTGACCTTTTATACTCTACCAGAAGACTAGAGTTGGGGTCATAATCCAAAGTGATCAAATACCTAATTAGGCCCCTTAGAAGGATGATACAATTGCCACCCAAGATTGTATGAAACATAATAGGAAAGAAAAAACAATTAGAGTCCTTAAGATAAAACAATGAAAAAAGAAAAGAGACCAGCTTAAGGTTTTGATCTCCATGATCACCCAAGGGTGCGAGGAGAGATCATATGATTAAGAGGGATCCACAAGAATATCATACAATGGTTGAATACACTTAACAAATTGAAGCATGTCTAGACTAGTGATAAAATGATTTCTTTGACAAATGTTTTCTACAAGTAAAATGTTAGTAATTTGATGATTTTTATTTGAAAAGCGATTATATGTTGCACAAATAGGGGGTTAGATAGCACAACGATAAATAAGAATAATTAGGGATAATATATTAATGATTTTGATGATTTGAGAAATGATTAAACTACTACATTACAAGATGAAACCACTAAAAGATAGAAACATATGTTGAAAAAACAAAAATACAAAAAATTGCACCTAATAGTGAAACCACCAAAATATGTCATGTATCTGTAGATTTGTAATGCAACCACTAAACTATTTAAAAATAGAAAATTTATACTTACAATAGAATAACTAATGTAGAGGATGGAGCCACTAGACCAATTATGGAGCCACTAAAATAATATTTATGCACATAAAAAAAATAGTCAGTTAAAATTTAGTTTAATCTGATTTCAACTACGTTGAGTGACAATTTGATAGCATTTACCCTTGTAAATCTAGTTTTTGTTAGAAAATAGAGAGTATATGCTAATGAAAATGATGAATATATTTTTCCAAACACACAAGCTAACATGTGCTATATAAACTATGGACCTGCTGAAATATAGGATGAAAACTTTGATTTGTAACATAATCACCAAAGTAAGATAGAGTGACTAAGATGCCTGATCCTGCAAAAACAATAGTTAATCTACACAAGGAGAGAATGTGATTAAAAATTAGTAAAATAATGACACTTGAAATCAAATCCTATCAAACAACCAAATACTAATTAACTAGAAAACACCAAAAAATGTTAGTGAGTGCTAGCTGCAATTGTCAAGACAGAAATGATAAAATTGCTAGGCCTGCAATGTGACCATCAAATTGTAACTTACAAATGAAAAACACTAGAAAAAAACAAGTTGGACTAGTAAAAAAGGGACATAGGTCCCATTAGACATGCTAAAGAGATGTACTTGAAAAAGTGAGCATGTTATTGAACTAAGTAAATTAATCTATTTATCCACAATCAAATGCAACATTCAGATTAAGCAAAGGATTAACAAATATATATTTGAAAACAAATTTCTCACCAAACTAATCCTTGTTGCACCATGGAATGGTGGTTGTGCTGAAGGATTATGGATGTGAGTTCTCTTATTAGCAACATAAGGTTGCATAATAGATGATATGTTAAAATGGCTATAGGTTGTCTTCAATTTACAGATTTTTGGAGAAACTAATGGACAAATGAGATTAAATAATGAGATCAATGTATCATAATGATCGAGAGTCATGGGGAGATGAGAGGAGAACATGTGTCCATATTTAGTTAGAGGAGATGGAGGGAGAGAGGATTGAGAATAAAATCAAAGATTGGGTGGACAAGATGAAAGGAGTAATTTAGAGTACTCTTGAGAGATGAACAAGTTCTTTGACCCATGAGACATAAGACATGTGTACAAATGCCCATGCCCTGTGCAGGAATAAACTATCGGCAACTTTATATGAACTCCAGTGACTGACAATGCTCAAGTTCACTGTGTCTCCATTAATTGTTTTTTTGGGAACATTGTCTGTCAGTCTCGATTTATGACTCGAAAAAGACATTAGTGATGTGATTAGTTTGCTAAAAATAAAATGGGAGATGGTCCAACTCCATGCGTATAGAGCTTGTAGACATGTCACAACAAGCGCCTCCAAATGGTAACTCTGTCAAACTTGTTTCTCAGAAATTCAGACCTCTCATGAGGAAGTCCTTCACGTGCCAGAGCAGGAATCCTTCACAGTACGCATCGCCAATACTGTGATTCTTTCTAATTCTACTTGACATTGACTTCAAGTGCACGCCAGTCATTCAGTTGTGTTGTTGTTATAGGCTATTCATGCATGTAGGTGTTTTGGGATTTTAAATGTGCTCTGTATAAGCTTTGCATCTGCGTTTGCCATTGAAGATGAAGAAACCGGGGAGCTTTTTATACCATGCAGGATGTGCAGTTTGAAATGTTTTAGAAATCATGGTAAACACCATGAGAAAGAGCGCTTTGATGGGTGTGTCTTCTTGTTCAAAGTTATGCTTGGAGACTTTGTAGAAAAACTGGTAAATTTACATTCCACGGTTTGATTTCATATACACTGTTTAAAAGTTTTGATTTCATATACACTGTTTAGAATGTGTAAAATCAAATTCTATAATGTGTTTACTGTAGCACATTCCTCCTGCATTTGCTTCACAGCTTATAAATGACAGAGAGGAACATATGGTTTTGCAAGGCCTAAGTGGGCAGGAGTGGGATGTACAATTATTGGGTGCAAATAATCAACTGGAATTCCGAGATGGGTGTGAAATTTTTGTCAATTACCATGGGCTGCAATTGGGAGATTTTGTTGTGTTCAAGTATATATCGAAGCTGTGTTTCAAGGTTTAGATATTTGGAAGAAGTGGGTGTGTGAAAAATATCAGTGCTCTTCAGCTTGAGAAAACAAACACTAGTTTAGACAACGAGAAAAGGAAATCCTCTTTTCTTGGTAAGCAAAAGTTTTTTCCAAAAATACAGAGCTTTATTAAATTTGTAAGCTCCATAATTTATTTGATCTTTCAAAATAGTTATTCAGATCATATTTTTATTAGGAGAACTGGTATAACAACAAAGTTAATTTGTTGCAGGCTATTCATCCAAGAACCATGGACATTGTTTCTCCTCTAGGAAGCACATGACAATGGAATCTGCTGCTCCTTTCAAATCAGATAAGCCCTTTCGTGAAATGGTTATGAAACCATGGAATGTAAATGAACCACACATGCTAGTGAGATCAAATTCTCTGCTTTCTTTGGTTATATATATTTTCAAATTTTCATTAGGAGTAGAGGATCTAAAACAGAGGCATTTAATATGCAATGCATAATATGGAAATCTGCATTTGTGTGAATTTTGAAGTTTAAGAATGTATTAAATCAATGATCTTTTGGGTTAAATTACTTAGTTTTTGGCATGGTTTGGGAATGCAGGAGTTCACCAAAATATGGGATTATCCAATTCAACTTCCAAAACAAAAAAAAATGAAGTTGTTTGTTTGAATGGAGAGCTTAAGAAATGGAAGGTGCAATGTATTATTCCATGTTTCATTGGTCAAGAGAAAGGACAGTTCCTTTGGCCTAGAGCTACCATGTTGAAAATCCTATGGATGGATCTCAAATTGTAGACTTATGATTATTCCATGTTTCATTGGTCAAGAGCAAGGACAGTTGCTTTGACCTATAGCTACCATGTTGAAAATCCTATGGATGGATCTCAAATTGTAGACTTTGATTATTCCATGTTTCATTGGTCAAGAGAAAGGACATTCCTTTGGCCTATAGCTGCCATGTTGAAAATCCTATAGTTTGTCTAGTGCAAGGGTATTACTAAGCTAGTTTCTTTCTTTGGTATCTCACTTATCTATGTCTAAATTTTAGTCATATATGTAGTTCAGTTCTATTAGGTAGTTTTGATTGACAATGGCTTATCGACCATGTATACAAATACTCATGTTACATAGTAAAAGGCTCATACTTTGTGATGGTGTTTATCATGAGTCTACAATGACTATGATTTCTAGTTTCTTCTTGTTTTATCATTAATCTATTATTATCTATAGATAATATATGTAAAATATTTTTATTAATTAATACAAAGGGAGAGGGTCGTAACCCTCACTTTAACTATAAAAGATAGAATAAAACACATATTTAATGAATAAAATCATTCTTAAGTAAATAAAAACAACTTTTCAAATAAAAATAAAACAAACAATGTAAATGAAATAAATTAATTCTTTGAAATTAAATTTACATCTTATATATAGTAAAATAGTATATATATCCCAATATATAGTTTATAGGAATCAAATATATAATATATTATTACAGAGAAACAAAATTATAATATACATTTAACTATAGTTTATAAGAATAAAATTTAGAATATTATTATAGAGAAATAAAATACACTTCCTATTTAATTTAATGTCTAATTGAATATTTAGGTAATAGAAAATAATCAAATCTAAAATATCAAAGTTGAGAAAAAATGTCATGACAAATTTAAAAGAAAGAAATAGATGTTGAGCTCCTTATCAATTTTGATGTGTCGACATGCGGTTTCTATTATTTTAAACATAGAATTAGATCTACACTCTAAAGTTTATGATAAATGTTGGTCAAAGAGAAAACTAATATAAGATTAGTTTGTTCTTGTAGCCTAGTCTACATACACTTTTCTTTTGTGTTATTTAGTTCTATTATTTTCAACTTATCCTCTATTGATGCAACTTTTGTGTTTTGTTTATGTCTTTTGTACTTACTTCTAAACAAGAGGTTTTGATCAATGTTAAGAAAGTTCATAATATCTATGAGCTCATAATCACTTAAATCTTTCCTAATAAAAGCCCAAACATGTGCATTTTATTTCCTTGATTTTTTTAGCACATGCATGTTTATTAGAATCTATGTTTTAATTTTGTAGTAGTTATCATATATTATTTGATTCAATTTAAATTATTAATTTCTATAAATTCACGTCGAGATCAACTATGATACGATATTTCAAATGAGATAGAATTTAGTTCTAATAAATTTCTAACAAAGAGAATTTCAACTATGATAGATGAATTTTAGTTTTAATTATTTTTCACTATTTTTCTATAAAAATTATTGCACTGATTTTTATCCTACAAACAAATAAAAATTATTGCACTAATATCTATCCTATAAGCATTTTTTTTAATACAATGCATGCATTTTGTATAGTTTTCTATGTAATTAAGGATTTGATTATAGAAAAATTATCAACCTCTATATATATCACACTAGTGAATCATTCTTTCGAAATTCAACCAAATCTCTTCCACCTTTGACAAATTTTTGCCATCTTTATAGACATTTTGTCTTGCCATAGAGAGATTCAAAGAGATGACCAATTACAATGTTTCTCACATCTTCTCCCTTGAAACTTAGAAACACTTGACAACTTTAACAACTTTTTCAAGAAAGATTAGCTATATAAGGCTTATATTTTTCCATAATCAAGCTAGATCTAAAGAGGAAGGCTTACAATTGATAGAACGAAAACACAAGATTCAACCCAAAATTTCATATATTGAACTCAACCATACAAATGTTTCAACTCTAATCACACATTCTTGTGCCATATCTAGTTGTAGATTGTAAAATAGTGGTCATATGCCCTTTCATCACAAAATGCATAGATGCATTCAAATGGGCATGGTTTTCATTTTCATGTTCATTTGTGATTTAAGAATTTCCATTAGGTCTTAATCATAAGAAAATGCCATTCTATCTATAAACCTTGTACCTAGTTTAGTGGCTAAAGTATGGGTAAACAACACAAATATATGAGTTTTGTTAGTCTTAAGCAGTTTACACAGAAAAAAAAAATTATTGTACACTAATTTTCAAGTAGACAATTGAACAAGCATAATTGTTACAGGAAAATATGGTTGAAGAATTGTAAAATAAATAGTAAAACTAAAATGTAAGTTTTTAGTATATATTGATTAATTTTAGGTGAAATTTAAAACTTTGTATTAAACGTAGAAAAGCACAACAAATGAAATAGAAGACTATATCAAGTGAAAAGAAAAAGATAGAGGCTGGAGTATGTTATTGATATTGTGAAATTCGCTTATTGTTTTTGTGCACTAAAACTTGTCCAAATGAGTGTATATTAAAATTCATATTTTTTGTGTGCTTGTTAACTAATATTAATAAATTTTTATATAAAAGTAATTTAGGAAATTAAATTGGTTTAGTATGAAGATGGAGAGTTCATTTGTCAAGGTGCCCGAAAAAATCTAGCCCAACATTTAAGTTGAAATCTCTTTCAATTGAAAAAAATTATATTCAAATCAAAAGAGCTTAGAATCACCATGTTCTAGGAAACACAAATTTTGTAATAATTCAGAATTTTTAGAGACAAATAATCAAAAGGCGCACATAACATTTATACTAAAAATTTGTTGAACCGAGCAAAACAATTAAATTTTCCTTAAATTGAATAAAGTATTGAATAAATAATATACATAAGACACATCATTCTCAAGTACTATAAAACTCCAAAAAAAGGACATTTCAAGCAAGCGTATCACTAGGCCACAAATCAAGCAAATTATTTTAGGCTAAAATTGTTTAGGTTGAACAAAATAAAGTAAAATATAAAGAGTTGGGGCTCGATTGTTGTCTAATTATGCTATTTTTAGGGTAAGGTTTGAAATGACAGAATTTTAGCACAACTATTTTGTTAAAATTTCTTCAGATGGAAGAAATAGAGTAAATGCAAAAGACCTAAGGATCACATTATTCTCAAGTACGTTAGTCATTTCTTTCAAATAGTCCAAAGGGGGCTGCAAACATCTTTTAGTTATAAGCTTATTTGAATTTAGGCCTTCTTGAAACCATAGGGCTTTGGTCAAGATATTAAGAGCAATTCCCAACCCTGTCTATTTTATACAATTTTTCTTCCTCTTGGCCAAATCCTCTTTCAAAGTACACAGAGGCGAGACTATTAGGATTTTACTTTTTGTAGGGCCAGCGTGCACATAGACTGCTATGTATGGCCATCTCGATATTCTAAAGAAAGGCATACACACATTGCTCACTATTATACTCTAATATTTGGGAAGGTTGGGATAATCATTAGAGGGGTTTGTGTTGTACCACATAGATATTTACCGTTGTTGGACTTTTGGAATTGTAAGTTTGTTATTTTTATTTGGAGACATGTTTCATGTGGTTTTGAGCTTTGTGTCACCTTTAAGCCAATGGAAATCATGTGGGAAGTTGATGAAGGGTATATATGTGGTTTCAAGCTATTTATAAGCAAGCAAAGAAGACTAGGAGATAGTAGAGGTGTAACAAGTACAACAATGAGGGAACAATGACTAAGAGCTCAAGTGAGGAAACAGTGAGTACGACATAAGGTGCACTTTGAACAAGTGATATTGGTATATGTAGAAGTGTTGCTCTTGTACTAAAAATCATTATGTGACCTCATTTGTGACAAGTTACAAAGTGGTGTTTCTAAATTTATGTGTTAGTGCTCATAGAAAACCATTGCGATATATAGTAATTTTGCTTATGAAATCAATATAATAAAAAATCTTTAGAAGATTGGGGTTTTCCCTCACTAAGGATTTTCCCAGGGTATATCTTGTGTCATTTTGTCATTTAATGTGTATTTATTATTGTTGGTTGCACAGTTGGATGGTCCTTTGGACCCTCTAGTCATAACTATATCAAATTCAAGATCAAAATCTTTTTAATCAACTATAAATTCTCAAAATAGGATCATACAACAACCTTCTTCTAAATAAACATGATCTTTATGAGTCCTCCATACTCATGAATCCCTCCATATAATAATCAAATCTCCATCATCTGCATCCCATCGATATTTCCTCTTCATCGAGTTTCTAAATCCTTAAAATATAGTTTCAAGGTAGAGAGAAAGAGAAAGATCAAGCAAGTTTGCAAATGGTGAATATGGGAGCAACAATAGTCATCCACAAGGTTACTCATCCACCTCACCCCTTTTTGCCTGACATAAACATCAAATACATTACGTCAACCATCTAAAAAGTAAATTCATTCATTTCAACCTTGTGACATATTCTTTATAATGCAGCAAATTCACCAACTATTTTACACACATAAATAATACTAATATTTCGTTGATATTATATTAATTGAAACTAAAATTACAACTCAATGATAAACTAAACCCTTCCCTTATTTTTATATTTTGGAGTGGTCAAATTTGTAAAGGTATGTTTAGGGTTTTTAATATATATTATGGTTCACCATCTACCATAAGGTATTCATTAATTTGAGAATTGTGTCTTTTATTTTCATTGCTTTCCCACATATTGGAATTAATTTGAGATAAAAATTATTTACAAAGGAATTTTAATCGCTTACGTGATGTTTTCTATTCTTTTAACATTTTGCTCATTTGAAATATTAATCAGATGTTGATGATGTCTTCAAGGAAGGCCCATTTTTATGTGGATATTTATTTTGCTAGATTTTTGTCTATTGTCAAATCTTTCTAGACTACCTAATTTATGCAAGTGATCGCAATCCCTTGGTTGGTTGATGCATGGTTGGTAGAGCATATAGTCATGTTTTGTATTGTTTATTTTTCATGATTGAATAAGCATTCAAGGCTATGAGGGTCCATGCTTGAGAATCTAAAGCTACAAGATTAAAAAATAAAAGCTCTACAAGATAAAACGTTTTGTTCCAATGTTAAATCATCTATATATTTTGGGTCATATTAGGGGTTCATAATCTAAATGGGAATATGATTTGCACAAAATATTTGGTATATTTACAATAAGATAAGATAAAGGACATTACAACCTACAAAAATCAAATTATAATCGGATAGTTTGATTTTTAAGTTAATTGGATTGTGTTTAGTGAGGATATTTTCAAATTTTCAATAAATTTTATGATATTTTTGTTGAAAAACAATTTTATAACTATTGATTTTATGAGGAAAAGTTGTTGCAAATAAAATTTTAAAATATTTATTTTGATAAATGGTTATATGATTATATGGTTATTGGTGTTCTTTTATGAGATAAAATATAGGAGTTATTTAATATAGATGATTTGATATCAAGCAACAATAAAATATTAGGGATGTTATCTTTAGCCCTTGCTATTGTAATCCCACAAAATTATAATAGTTAAGACACATTTTTAGGAGAGTTTTTAAATAATTTTACTTCCTTTTAAGTAGATCTTTGTATGAGATACTAAGGGGGGAAATAATATTAGTAGTATTTGTGTCTTAAAAAAGTTGATGCAAAGTTGTGAGTTAAACTTTCTTGACTTTAAATTTCTCTCATTCAAAATAGAGAGAGACGAAGTCTTTGCAACTGAAACTATAATGGAATTATAGAAGAAGACAAATATGATTGACACTTTGCCCTAACGGTTTGACAAAGACGTGCTTTGTGAGAACAGTCATATTGGCTTCCTTATCAATACAAATTTCTTACTCCAGTCATTTTATTGGATGATCTAGTGACTCGTTATTGACCACTTCAATAATCGCCTTCATTATTTCCTAGAACTGTCACGTTATGGACTTTCCCTTGCAATCTGTCTGGAATCTTTTGGTTGCGGGTTGGTCAATCCAGTTGCTACATGCTACAATTCTTCTAGCTACAAGAGATTAGTTTCATCTAAAGTATACACATCATTAATCAACCATGAATTAACACAAAATCAAATTGAATTTCATAAACATTCACACATTTATCCATGCAAACATCATCATATCATAATTATATTTTCACATGGTAAAGTTTGGTTTAGGATGTATAAAAGATATATAAGATTCATGATTGTCTATGTGATAAGCGTCTTGAAATGTTGAAAAACATAAACTAAAAGGAAGAAAACTAGTTATTCCTTAGGCCCATCATTCCCCCCAACTAGAGTATTTCTTGTCCTTAAGAAATGTTAAGACCATAAGTTGTACTAGAGAGTCATTTCCCTTAAATCTGTCACCACATTAACTTCCTTTTTCTATCTTAGATAGTAGCCTTTTTGACATGAAATATTTGTCAGCCTCATATTCTTTGTTTTTTCTATTTCATCATGGTTCCTCCCTATCTAATGTGGCACTGGATAGAGGAGAAAATATGGATGAAAGGTGAGTGGAAACCATTTAAGTCCATTATCCTTGGAAATGTTTATATAATTTTGAGTTCTAATAATGGCTATAAAATTATACAGGGAGTGCAATTCCTTTTTCTTTAATTTAGGGGTTAGATTTTCCCATCTCTTCTTCACAAACTAAAATACTTGATTAATGGGTCTTGCATCTAGTTTTTGGTTTCCAATGTTTTTTGTTGAGTCAAAAGATCGATCTATCAATGCCTGATACAAATGGTAGAGACATGGATTGCACAAGAGACAATTAGTCCATTGTCACGAATCCTGAGGGGAGCTTTGGCCATTTTCCAACAATCTCCCCCTAAGTGTTACCTAAGGGGATCCAACCCACGACCCAACGCTTTGATATCAATTTTTAGATGCACATGACAATTGAGAAGGGGGTGAATCAGTTGTATACTTTAAAAAATATAAAACCCTCATTAACATTCGGATCTACATTATCCCTTAAACCCTTATCCACCATTAAACCCTTAACATGCATTAACAGAATGTAAACATGTAAAGCAATAATGCAAACACATAAGAACACTAGATTTACATGGAAAACCAAAGCAGGGAAAAACCACGATGAGGATTAGCTCACTATTATATGAATTACAACACCAAATACAATAAGGCTCACTACCAAGGGCTCACTACCCAAAAAGATAAAAGAAAGGCTCATTATACGCGACTCACTTCCAAAGGACTCACTATCTAGAAGAAAGAAGAATAGAAGGGATGGCTCATTGCCAATTTGAACGGTTTAAAATGCATCTCTCATATGTCAAAGGTACAGTTCCACTGAAACACAAATAGCTCATCAAATAGAATAAAATGTAGACACCTTTTGCTCACTGCATTAGAAGTCATAGGCATTAAGGCTCACACTCAGATTATTACAATTGATCACTTTCACATCTTTCACATCACACACTCTTCTCTTAACCCACACAACAATTTTCCTTGCACTTATACCCTTCACGACCTAAAAAAATCTCAATTAGGTCAACCTTAAGGAAACGTATACACCTCAATTGTGCAACACCAAATAGGTCAGAACTAAACACTTCCATAATATAAATAAGTGAATCCAAGCCATGCCATTACTTAATTGGAACCCAAATATACATCAACATGCTTCTCAACACTTCCTCAAACAACAATTATCCTTCGCAATTAGCACTAGCATGCCAGGTCAGCCAAACCTACACAAACACTAACAAGTGACTCCAAACACACCTCTCAAGGTCTAGAAACATCTCATGGACCACATAACAACATTCCACAATATCCATACAACATCTCAAAAATATTCTAGCATCATTAGAATATTTTGCATAGCTATTGCAACCACCTGAAACTCAAGAACACCTTCATTTGGTGCAACTAGACACACCGACGCAAACATCTGACACACTAGACAACTTTACAGAGCACCAAAACACCTGAAACTTCAAGGGAAGTTAGATACAAACATTATAAGCACGTTCCTAGATTTGTAACACCATAACCTTCACCGCAAAGAAATGTGAAGCAATCTCATTTCTCCTAGACACCTTGTTTCACCAAATAGACATATTGTCAAACACATCTTCCACTGCAGTATGATCCAGAACCTAAAACTCTGGATGTGAAACTTATGAATACCTTTGATCATCACGTCCAAACTACATGAGATTATCTTCAAGCATGAATAAATGCGGAGTAGAACACTAGGAATGACTCTATCATATTGAACTCTCTTTTATTCAATTTCTTAAAAACACTTGGAAACCAAGTGAACCAACTTCATCAACAACATTACAAACATCTCTGCAATCTGTAACATGAAACACTTTCAAACTACAACAATATTTCCAAACCCAAGTTAGACCAACAACCTCTGCAACTATACTAAAGTAAGACATCATTGACAACACCAGCAACATTGTGTTGACATCAATACCAACAACTCCAAAGCTAGGGGTTGACATCATCAACACCGGAAACATTCCAACACTCTCTTCATACAAGGGGTTGACATCAATGACAACACCCAAACAAATCACAAACAAATCAAGCTTCCAACATTCCAAACTTCCAACAATTGCTTCATCTTGATATAGTCATTTTATCTTATGCTCATTATTTTTCTTCCCACACCTTTGTAATCCAAGAGCTCTAACCACTGATCAATGATTATGTTTGGGTCTTGTGATCCTTTCTTCAACGAGTAATAGATTTCTCCCTCTCATTATATTCTTGTAAGATTTCACCTCTTTGATGCTCATTTCTGATATAAGGGGCTAATGCTCTAATTTGTAAATCCCCTACAAACATTAGTGGATTCCATTTAGTTTGATCTAAGAGAACAAAGTTATACAAGTATAACTCGCATAACTGGTCCTACATATCTGGTGTAGCATTAGAGAAAGTATCTAAAAACAAAAAATTTATGTTCATTGACATTGGAAAATCACTAATCACTTGGTTGAACTAAAAACACAAATACTTTTCCTACAAAAATAATGCATAAATTCTTGCAAGAGGTCTACACTTTAGAATTTATGCAGCCTTGTCTGCTACTTCTTTAATCTTCACTGTCAACCTTTATATTTCTACCTTTTTTTGTTCAAGTTCCCTAGTATGTTTGGATATCAATTCAACTTTTTCTTTTTCACATTCCTTATTCTCAAAGAACTTTAGGGTTCTTTTCCATAATTCCACACCCAAGGATACCAAAATTGGCCTGGAGGGAACTATAAGTGGAGGAATTGGGCCCTAGGGTAATAGTTCCTTGTTTCCTACTTTTATGATAGCAAGTTGTGCCAATTCATCCAACCTATACCCATGCTCAAATTTATTAATCTTTTCCTCCAACTCTTTAATTCTTTTGTCCCTCTCACTGTCTTTTTGTTGGTGTGTTTTCAACAAATTTTCTAATTGCTTTATCCTTTCCATAGCCTCTTGCAATTCTTTTCTAATATCCTTTTTCTCAACAAATAATTTTTCATCTCTTTCCAAAAACTAGCATCCCTCTCACTTGTATACTCATTACCCTTTGAATCAGGGCTCTTTGGGGTTCTTTTTCTCATTTTCCTTGCAACAAAAATATCCTTTGAATTGGATTCAAAGGTACTTGTATAGTAACATGATTGTGCAATAGGTGTACCTACATTACTGAAGGAATTCCCCTTTGGCTCTAAGTCTATTTCAATTGTAACATCTTTCTTTCTTCTGCATGTGCCCCTCATTGGCCTTTTTTCCTTTGGGGTGATGTGACCGCCTTGTGGGTCTTTTTCTGCCTTGTGGAAGGTGCAAAAGAAGATCCACCTTTCCTTTTCTCAGCTTTGTGTTTTTCTAGAAACAAGGGTTTCTTCCTTGCCTTCTGTTGTGGGTTGCTCGATAGTGGTTGCAGGATGAGTGCCTTGAAAAACCTACTCCTTTGGCTCTCCTATGTTGCGGGTAGGTGATGCAATAGGAGAGCCAGAGGGAAACTCCCTCTCTGAAACAATAGATTCCTCTACTATTTCTAGTATTGTAGGTTCTTCAAGGATACTATTGATATGGTTGTAATTTAGGAAAATTTCCCACGAAACATGTGAAAATTGAGTTCTCAAACTCCTTTTTATCAACAATGTGACTAAATAGAAATGTGATAATGTTGTGTTATTCCTTTTCCTTTTATACTCAGAGCTCATTCTTTTCAACAAATTGTACAAAAAATGTGGAACATTCACACACTTATCATGGTGAAGATGACTCAATAACTTGAAATGGACTGTATACAACAAGGATTTCCTACCATCACAGGTTAAATACTTGATTATGTAAGTATCACGAACCCCAATCCTAGTACACGCAAAACAGCATGAATAAATATAGTTAAACAAAGTGCAAGCATGAACAAAAGGATTTCCCATGAAATCCATTTACAACACTCAAATTAGGAAAAAAATAGTGAAGAACACAATGGAAATGACAAAACAAAGATTGAATCCTAATTAGAATAGAAAACACATGATCCCATGGGGGAATTGGTGCCAATTTGATGTGAAAATTGGCCCTTTCCCAATTTCTAAGATGCAAGCTTGATATGTTGATGATGATTGATCCACTTTGATGGTGAAGGATGGGAGCTCCAAGCCAAAATCTGCAAAAAATTAGCAAAGAACTCAATGATGATGGATGAAAATGGCTAAATATTTTAGTATAATAACTTTGCATAATTCGTAGATGATCAAATGAGGGATGATATAGACTATTTATTTACCAAAGATGGATTAATGTCCAAAATTGAGCAATGTGGGACTAACATTCAACCAATGGCAAGATGCCACATGTCAATCTATGAGTGGGTGGAGGATGTGCAAGTTTTGAGGATTGTGTCAATAAATGCCTATTTTTGAATTTCAAATTTGTTGAAATGACTTGCAAGAGGGAAGAAAGAAATGCAATAAATGTCACTTGGCTCAAGGCAAAGGACATGTAAAGTTATTGCCCTTGTTGGATGTACATGTTGACTTGGAATTTTTGAATTCAAATTTGGAGAATATTCCAAAAGATGCCTTGAGGGAAAATAGAGAGATTTAATAAATGGATTAAAATCCTTTTCATGTATACCAAAATCTAGAGGATGGGACACATGATTTAGAATGGTATCAAGGATTCAATTGAATGGGACATTAGATGATGTGACCTATTTGTTATTTTCAAATTGATGAATTTATTTAAATCAAATAAAGAGAGGAATATGTAAAAGAATTGATAAATAAAATTTATTTATTTAATTAAAAGAGATGGTGTTAGATTAAAATCCAAATAGGGTTTCAATTTGTTTAATTTAATGGATGAACTTTAGGAATTTAATTAAGGAAATAAGAATTAGTTATTTTAATTAAATAGGGATAATTAGATCATATGGATTGATTTAATTAACAAAGATGACTTGATTAGATAAAATGATTTATTCAATTAAGAGAAATTGATGAATTTAATGGAATGGAAATTTGATTAAATGGATTTAGACGAGATGATTAGGATGAACCGATGTTAATGTCGAGGATCAAATTTCAATGTCAATCATTTTTATTTCAACGTCAATCTCTGATGAAGCAACTGAATCCCAAATCGAGGGTAAGGATAAACTTTTAGTACCTTGAGAAGATGAGTTTAGGTTCTCTCCTAGCTGCCTAAATTCATCCCTGGCAACAATAACATCTTCCCTAGCTAGAAATTCTTCTCCTTCCCATGGCAGACCGAATACTTTAGCAATGGTGGCTTATGAGGCATCTATCCTTAAGCCTCTCAATATTGCTTCACTATTTTGTAATGTTGTAGCAAACTATTGTGTCATGACCTCATTACACTCTGTAAGCTTCAATAAATAATCCAACCAACCAACATGTCGTAAAATGGGTAATACTAGCCTATCTTCTAACAACTAGGCGTGTGTTGTTGGTTCCCTATGAATAATGTCACCTCACATAATATTGTTGTTGTTCTAAAATTCCTTAATTATCTATCTGTTACTCCAATTGCACCACCTTCACAATATTTGTATGCTTGAAACCTCACAATTCAGCTACCTTTAACCCTCTTTCTCTCCTCTGAACTTGTATTGTTTAAAAAATGGAGGAAAAATAAAACAACCAAAAAGCTTGCAGAGAGTTTTTGAAGATCAAGAAAATAAGGAAACCTCCCCCCAACTAAAGATATTAAGTGTCCACACTTAGTGGTATGGTTTTGGTGGAGCATTATATGAAATGTAGTGGGAAATAAATTTAGATATGAAGCATGCATGAAGTAATGTATAAACATGTTGAAAATTAATCATCACTATGTTAATTATGAGAATTTGATGCGTGTACCTATAGAAATGTACTGGAATGAAATTGAACTCATGTGAAGTGATTGTTGATAACTTGCAGTTGAATGTGAAATGACTTGTCATAATTGCAATAAAAATCATGTAGAGACAATTTGAAATGAATGATAGCATATGAATGATGCGTGGTGAATGATGGAATGAAAAGGTTGCAAAGTATAAGGAATAGGTGAGGTGAAATGAATGCATGGTATGTGGTAAATGAGAAAGGTGGTGGAAATGATATGTGTGAATGCATATAATGAAATATATATGGTTGCATATACAAATGGATGTCATTTGAAATTATAGATATGTGATGGATGTGGTGGTAATATGAAATGAATTTCAGACAAGTGGTATGGGTGCTTGTAGTAATAGGTCCCTTCTGAAAGTTTGTCACATTTAGGTGTTATGCTACAGGAAACTACTTCTTCTTTGACTTTTCCAAAAAATAAATGTTGTCATTTTTCACATGTGTAGTGTGTGCATTTGAAAGAGATAGTAGAATAATACCT
Source organism: Sequoia sempervirens (assembly GCA_007258455.2). Taxonomy (NCBI): domain Eukaryota; kingdom Viridiplantae; phylum Streptophyta; class Pinopsida; order Cupressales; family Cupressaceae; genus Sequoia; species Sequoia sempervirens. The sequence goes on along the minus strand of VDFB02105255.1, from coordinate 825 downwards.
GTGAAACATTAGTTGGTGACCTATGTAGCTCATTCACTGATTCATTTGTAGAACTTGTAGTCTCTGCTATTGAATTGTCAACTTTAGGTTCAAACTATTGAATTAATGAAATAAGGAAGTCATCCTTCTACAATAACTTTTTGTAAAGCTTCAATCTGTGTCCATTAACCAGTAATGAGAACATGATATGATCGATTGTGTAGTTGTACTTGTGTGCAGCATGTTTTCTAACCTACAATCATGCAAAACAAAATGAAATGCAAAGAAAGAACAACACAAAACAACACCTCAAGATAAGTCGAGTTAAACTTGAACACAAAAAAGATGAAAACAATGATTTTACCTTGCCCAAGTCAATTGGTTGGTTGGCTTTGTTGATTCGTTAGATTGTGTACTCCTAGATCGATTTCGGCAACATAACGGCTTGTTGTAGCTTGATTTGGATGAAAGGATGAAAGGTTTTTGATATGGATGCAAGATGGGTAGCTTGAAAGATGGAGATGATGAGTGCTTAGGATTAGGGTTGGATGAGAAGAGATTGTGAAGAATGCAAGAAGGAGAGGAACAAAATGGCTAAGTGTTAGCCATTTAACCTAAGAAGATCAAATGGATGGTGGAGATTGAAAGAGGGAAAAAGATCAAGGGCTAAGATGAAGAAGAGTTGACTAAAGGAATTAAAAATTCCTTTTTAATGTGCATGGGGAGGATAAAAGGAATTAAAAATTCCTTAGAAACCTTGGATGAATAAAATGGAATTTAAAATTCCATTGGAAAGGACATGGGGATTGTAAATGGAATTAAAAATTCCATGAGGACCTTGGGAAG
>VDFB02105253.1:0-19547 GCA_007258455.2 Sequoia sempervirens | reverse complement strand
ACTACAATAGTTGAGCTTTTTCTATTAATTTGTAGCTATTATTGTTAACTTGAACCCAATTAATTTTGTTTATCTTCATCCTTGAATAAGTTTGGGACTTCCTATTAAACAAGACATGATCTTCGTAAGGTTTGTAAAATAATTGAAATGCAAATATAGCCTAACAATTGATTTTCTTGATCAAAAGAATTTATTATAAAGAAGAATTATTAAAGTTTACATTAAATTATAGTGTTTTGTTATAATTATTTGGTATCCACTTTATCAATCAAGTTGATAAAATGATCATAAATAATTAAGGAAATTTTATTTCAAAGCAAAATACTAAAGTTTACATTAAATTGTAGTACTTTTTACATATTTATTTGACATTTACTTCATAAATCAAGTTGTTGAGATTTTATTTGAGTAGAGAATATCTTAATTGATTTATGATTGTACTACCTAGTCTAGTTCATATCTAAATATTCTATAAATAAATATTAGAGTATTTTTAAAACTTAAACTACTTTCTATTCTTGTTAGATAAATTGTTGAAACAATTAATTTTATTTATTTAAAGATTCCAAATCATTTTTTTATATTTTTATTTTAATAATATTCTTTTTAATTATTGTTTTTATAAAAAATATATTTTAATATTATAAAATATAAAAATTTAAATTTTTTAAATATTAAAAATTATTTGTCATAACAATAATATAAATATTTATTTATAAAAATATGAATAGTAACATTCCTTTAAACATTATTTAAAGTAAATAAAAAAATATATTTTTTGGAATCAAATCTATTCTCATAACTCTAAAATTCTATATTTTATTATCAAAATTTCTCAAGCTATATAAAACTTAGATATCAATTATAAAATGGTTTGTGAAAACTATTCTCATTTTATATAAATGACATGCCCAATGCTTTTTCACTATTTTAACATTTACATTAATTATTTGAATGTTAATTTGTAATTTTTTTTTGTAAATAGTGATTGTTAACTACACATTTCACACATTTCATTATCTTTGTTGGTTTGAAATGCTTTTTGTTATTTGAGTTTTAAACTTGGTCGTACTTTAAAATATAATGGGACCATCATAATGATACTTTAAATAATGTTCAAAAAATTTAAAGTTTGATGGTTTGTTTTATTGGAGGATTGTAATGTTGAAATCATTATATCAATGTAATAATTAGTTTGTAATTTGTTATATTTTATGTGAATTGGATTCATAATATTAGTATATTTTAATTTTAGTATTATATAATTTTATAGATTTAGTTTTGATTTTTAGATGTATAGATTTGTGGATATTGATTTAATCTAGATCTTATATCTAGTTTATATATATATATATAACTACAAACTTGAATTTTTAAGATTTGAATTTAGAACAAAAATAAAATTTGTTAACAAACTTCTACTAGCTCTGTTGGACCTCAGTGAGAATGTTAAGGTGATAGCTAGTGAGAATTGGAAGAATCAGATGGGAAAGAGCATGGATGAGGGGTCGTGTGTTCAAACCAGAAGCAAGACCAAGAAGAAGGTTGTTATTCCTCTCTAAGAGCTTGAAGAAGTGGTGTAGATGCATGAGAACGTTATCTCCAACAATTTAGATGCGGCCAATGTTTTAGATCATCTACAATAGTTTCTTGTCTTTTGGCCTTTTTGTTGATGTTTTGTTGTTGGTATAACTATTTATTTGTATTTGGTTCATATTTAAACAACTATTTTTTGCTTTTTGGGGTTGTTTGGTGTTTAGTGTGTTATCTTTAGCAGCCTATTCTCGATATACAGGTTTTTGGGATCCCTTCAAAACCCATTTTTCCTTATCAAAAACAAACTTCTACTAGCTATTGTAAATCATTTTGACAAACATTGGTCTACTATGTTGTAATAAATGTGTTCATTATTCATTTAAAATCATATTGGAATATAAAAAAGAACAGCTAGGTCAAAGAGTTTAAAGGGGAACCTATTTTGTATATAATATATTTTAATTTGTTGTCATGTAGTTGGTGTTGTTATGTTAGTATGTCATTTTACTACTAATACCAAATTTATTTGTGGGTGTTTGATTACAATGACTTCATTAAGTCTATTAATTTGTAACTAATGTTTGTTAAATTTAATCCAATTGAAAAAAATATATCTTCATTTGTGAATAAGGTTGGGACTTTCTATTAAACAAGACATGATCTCTAATAAGTATATTAAATAATTGAAATGCAAAGATAATAATTGACTTTCTTGATAAAACAAACATATTGTAAAGAAAAAATGCTAAAGTTTACATTAAATTGTAGTGCTTTCTTTCTTAATATTTATTTGACATCCACTCTATAAATCAAGTTGTTGAGGTTTTATTTGAGTAGGGAATATCTTAAAATTATTTATTTACAATTGTACTACATAGTCTAGTCTATATCTAGATATTCCATAAATGAATATTTAACTTAAACTACTTTCTATTATATTGTTTTTTTATAGGTAAGATAAGATTTATATTGATTTTCAAAAAAGGATTTACAAAGTCCAAGCCCCTAACTATGGGTAGCAGAGAGCAACATTCTTGCATTTGCTTGACCTTACAACCATATAGACCACACTAGGTTGTAACCAGCCTACCACTAGACACAGACACCTACATACCATTGACCATTAAACTATAGTACATAAACTTATAACCAGATAAAGACCCAAACCCAGACAAGAACCGAAGCCAAAAACTCCACAAAACCAAGGCCCGACTGCCATAATTACCGGACATACTTCTGAGCAAACACACCAAACTCATGTTTCCAAGCCAAATCAAACACAACGACCAAATGGAATTTCTTCTTTAGAAATTCAGCCCCCAAAGAAGCCAGCCTACAATGCTCCACCAATGCCATACCGATTAAATCAAGAAGAAAGGGATAAAACTTTACTAGGGCATCCAGATCCTCTAGAAGCGAGATCACGAGGTCGAGGGATTCCCTTGCCCAGTGAATTCACAGCTAGCGTTTTCTCCAAACCCACCAACAAATCCAACTTGAAGAGTTGCTTCATAATCACCATGGCATCTGCCTTAGAAACCCCCACATCTAGAAGTCCATCCAGAATGCAAGAGGAAATGCAGGAGTCCAGTCGATAGCCTTTCGCCTCCGCCATGAAACCCTTACTAGCCACACACTTAACTACTACAAAAGTTAGATAATTCAAGTGGTGAATTATTTGACTCAAGTGAAGAGAAGTGACTGGACCAAGAAATGCCATTTGCCTCTTTGAGCTCCTCAACTAGATAGGAGTAACCATATTGCCTATCTCCAATTCCTTGGCCAAGACTAGTAGAATGAAATGTCCCATACCAAGCACAAAACTTCCCACGAAATAACCAAATGAAATGGCAATATACCAACGCATAAAATCCTAGGAAAACCAACCCATCTTCTTAAATGATGTCTCAAGTGGTGAGCCATAGCAATGAGGGGAAGCTGGTGACAAGACTTGAGAGGACATCTCAAGTGACGAGAGAGAATAATGACAACACCCTCTCGTAGAAGTCTCCAGAAAACTATCATAAGAACTTCACACACCAATGCACCTGTTAACCATGTCAACCGATGATGTGTCTGCCACACCCACGCCTCCTTTGTGGGGTGGCACCCTCCCAGCTACCCACTACTTTCTATTATATTTTTGAAATAATTAACTTTATTTATTTAAATGTTAGAAATCATTTTTTATATTTTTCATTTAATCTATTTTTTTATTATTTATTTTTAAAAATTATAATTTACTAGCAATCGCACCTTGGTGTGCAATGGGTTTTTTTTTTAATTTAGAATTTGTATGGATAGAGCTTAGTATTTGACATTAAGTATAGTAGAACATAATTGTGAAATGCTTTGAACTAAGAACAAAAGCAATTTGAAATAATTGTTTGTTTGTTTGTTTATAAAATAATTTATAAATTGTGAATATTAGTGGAAATTTAGAAACAATATTTAATTATTTCTTTCTTTCTTTGTATAAAGTGCAATGATTGTTTTGATAAGCTAAATTCAGTGTATTTAAATATGTTTTTTTAAAATATAATAGTTTTTTTTATTTGTAAAATATAATAATTTGGCTTTTTTTTTGTTTTGACCTTTATAATATGAATGGAAGCATATTTTCTTTTGATTCTTTGCTTATGTTCTTTCTTTCTTTGATTATTAGTACTTGCCATTGTACTATTGCAATGAGTTTTGCTTTTTTTAGTTAACTAGATATTAATAATTTAGTTTTCAACCAATCAAAAATAATATTTTTAAAAAATTAAAATAAAATTCAATTTTGTAAAGTCAACTTGTAAAATATTTAACTTTACAAATTATAAAAATTATTTCTTGTGCATATGATTGGTTAAAAAGTTATGTGTGTTATTGGAGAATTTGTAGGGAAAACAACATATTAAACTTTTTTTTTAAAGAATGATTTTTCATTTCATTAAATCTTTCTAAAATAAATAAATGTTAATTAAGAGAGATTCTTTTATGTATGTAATTGTTATTTTTTATTAAAGAAATTATCACAAAAATCAATTAACTATTTTATAGAGATTTGGATTCACAATATTAATATAATAAAATAAAACTTAAACTAAAGCACATCCATAAATTAGCATATAAAGATAATATTCCTAGGGATTTTATTTTACACAATTAAAATATAAATTTAAATTAAATCTAAATTATTTGACATTGCCATTTTTTTAATTTTTAAAATTGTATTAACTTCAAAACATAAATAAATTAAATAAGAATTAAATTAAATAACTAAAATTAATATAATTATCAATTAAATTATAATTCTAATCCTATTATTATTAATTATTATAATCCTAAAAGCATTATAATTATGATGAAGATTAGAATTAAGAATAAGGTAAAAATTATGGTTAGAACTATTCAAAAATTAAAATAAATTAAAAATATATTGTTAATATTAATCACTTAAATATGATTAATAGATATAATGGTCCAAAATTTTATTTATCTAATATCTTTATTTCAAATTTTCTTCCAAATATTAATTCATATTTTTTTTTGTAATGTCACTCTATAATTCTTTACTAAATAATCATTGGTTTATTAATATTTAAAAATTATTGATTTGAATGAAGAGATTTAGTTGCACTTGTGTATACTACAAATCAAACCTGATAATTTAATATAATATAATATTATATATATATATATATTAATATTTATATATATATTAAATTAAAAATAAACAACTTGTAATAAATACTCATTTTAATATAAGAAAATAGACATAGAGAAGAAATGCGAGAAAGATAGATAGAGGAAGAGAGAAGGAAAGACAAATATAGAGAGAAATAAGGGAGAGTCGAGAAGAGAGAGATTGGGAGAATACAAAATATAAAGAGATCTCTCTCTCTTTCTCTTCCCATATCTCTCTATAATATCTCTCCATATATACCTCTCCTTACCTCTCTCTATATAATTATCACCACGCCCATGGCTCCCTCAAGCAGAATTTCCCAAACCAACTTTCGCTCCATGAGCAAAACCATTGCCTTTGGCACCTCCAAGTCTAAGAGCACTACCATAAATTAGGCCGCTATATTTGCATTTTTCTACCAGCGCTCCACCGAATTCATGAACTCCTCACCTAGCGTCAACTCCACCACTCCCAAAACCAACTCATTCCAATCTCTGAACACTGATTTTAGCCTCCCATGTCGAATACACCCATACAAATCCCACAACTTTCTCGCAGATGGAGGACACACCAGTGTCTCCATCCTTGAGGTGAAGAAATGATGGACGCTAGAGTTAATATAGCCATGATGTCTCCACCGGTTTTGGTGTCCCATCAACCCCAAGCTCCAACATATCTCCATCCTTCGACAGGACCTTGCATTTATGAAGCCGAATGGACTACACTTCATCTCCCACCACCTTTCCTTCATTAAACACCCTTTGTCGCCACCCTGCTTCACCGCGCTAGCCAAGACTATGTCGCTGACCACGTCCCACAGCGACACCAAAACCGAAACCGCCCACTTGGAAGTTGCAGGGGTAATATAAATATTTATTAAATATATTATTTATTTAAAATTTAGTGATTAAAATTAGGTTTATAGTTATGGATAGTGCTACAACCATAGTTAGGGTTAGAGATAGGTCTAGGATTAAGATAATGGTTTAGAATTTATTGTTAGGGCTAGAGTTAAGGTTAGGGTTAGGGTTAGGATTAGGGATAGAATTCTAGAGTTAGGGTGTGAGTTAGGGTTAGGTTTAGATCATGCAAACTAATTAAAAATATTAAAACACTATAATTAATAAAACTCACAATTTTTTAACATTAATAAAACTTACATATTTTTTTTTCAAATCTAGAAAACAATAATTACAATACTATGAAGGCAAGTACTAGCCACTACGTGGCACTTGTTTTATATTGGGTTCATTGAATAGTTAGATCTTTTCAATAATCTTGCATCATGCTAACATATTCTCAATTTTCGATGTCTTTATAATATGATTTATACACTTTGAATATTAGTGAAAACTTAGAAACAATATCTATTTTTTTGCTTTATTTCTTTGTATAAAGTGCAATGATTAATTAGATAAGGTAAATTCAATGTAGTAAAATATTTTTTATAAAATATAATAATTATGGTTTTTTATTTTTTATTTTTGACCTTCATAATATGAATGTAAAACATATTTTCTAGTTAAAATATAGAAAATAATATATGATTCTTTGTTTTCTTTCTTTGTATAAAGTGTTTTATTTTTTAATATTATTTTTATTTATTTTATATTGGGTTCATCAAACAATCAGATCCTTCTCAATGGTCAACCATAATTCTACCACATTCTCAACCATTGATCATTAAAATCAACCAATAATGTTCATATAGGGAACGCCTTCGACGCAAATATTATAAAATGTGAACATTTAAATTTTTGTAATATTTAAATAGTTTTTGAAATATTAAAAAATTATTTTTATAATAATAAAAGATTCTAACTTTGCATATATAACATTTAATCACTTAATGTTTAAATTAAATAAAAAATTATATTTTGTCAAATCAAATCTATGCATCTTTAACTATCAATATTCCTAGTAAGTCTAAAATTCCACATTTTACTATCAAAATTCTATATGTAAAGCTTAGATCTCAATTATAAAATGGTTTGAATTTACTATATGAAATTAAATGTTATGGTTTTGATTATTAATGATAAGTGCCTTGCTCGAGCGGGATTAATAGAATAAAAAAAATACTAATTATTTTACATTTAAGTTTATGCTAAAATTAGGTGTTTCATTCATTTTGAAAATCCTAAGTCTTGTTAATTATATTTAATTAAACATAGATGGCAAATAATATATGATATCTAAACGTTATAGTGTGGTTAATATGAGACATCCTTGGGAGAGTGGGAACATTATTTATTATTTATTTTTTAGGATACTTGGAATGTTATGTAAAAAGAAAAATGAATAGGGAGGTTACTTGGAATTTTTTTAATTGGGAGTTATAGAGGATCTTCCCAAGATAGATGTTATGGAAAGGCATTGATTACTCTCATGGAATGCTTAAGATTGGGAAAGTATTCAATATGATGTTTATGACATAATCTATGATGTATGATCATGTAAGAGGGGTTACTTTATATTCTGGGTTGCTTGACCATGATTATGGGACATTAATTTTGGCATGAAGAATATGGGTGCCTAGTTTTTGATGTAGAAGCATCCAGGCTCACAAGCAATCCTGCATCACCAAAAAATATTTTCCTTTCTTGTTTAGTCTTTTGCATTTTTGGTGTAGGTTTGAGTTTCATGAGCATATTTTGAAGTGTTGTAAGGATATGATTATTTATTTTTGGGGACTTTATTTCCATTTCATACTTCAACGGCAAGCAAGGTGTTTAATGTGATTTGCAAAATTGCATAATTTCAAGGTTCTAGGAGTTGAAATGGTCTATTTACCATGATGGAAGGGTATTTTGAAGGAAAATTATATATATATATATATATATATATATATATATATTAATTTGGGTGCCTAGGGAAGTGTACATAAGATAAGTGACTCTTGGCATTCCATTTGGTCTTATTCTTTCAATTTTAGTTCCTAGAATGGAGAAAAAACTAGTGAGTTTTGGAAAATAATTTAATGACTCTTCAATTTCCAATTCAGGGTGAATGAGCATGACTTGGTTATTGATTTTATTCATTTTTCAAATGCATATACAACAACAAGACATTGGATATGAATCAAAAAAAATTAATGGCACTTTTGGGAGCCACAAACTATGTTTTATTTCATTTTTTGCAAGAATTTCAAGGGTCAAAGATCAAAGAGAAGATTTAGAAACATTTTTTTTGGTTTTCACATAGTTCAAACCCTCTTTAAATACAAAATTTAATGGTGTCAAGAGGGAAAAATCAGAAGCAGCAAGTTTGAGGAAAGAATTTGTAGGTTGCTCTAGAGGATTGTAGGAAGGTAAGTGTAGAAAAATAGTTTTCCAAGAGGAGAAGAATAGAAGAAGAGGAGAAGGAAATTGCAGGTGTGTTTTATGTGTTTGAGGCAGCCATGAAATTTTTAGGATGAAGGGAAACATCATATTGAAAAAGAGGAGTGAAGCCAAGAATGTTGAAGGCAAGAGATTTTGAATATTTGAAGGCATGAAGTGTCTAGAGACCCTTGTAAAATTTCTAAATTTTATTTCTTGTTGAAATCCTCACTATATGTATTGTTCTTGAATAATTTTGTTGTATGGGTGTACATATGAAAGTTACAAAATATAAGTTTCCCTTGATACATGTGCAAGAATGTGAGTTAGATGAGATTTTCATGTTGCAAGATTGGGTAGTTTGATAAGACCCCCCAATCTTAACTGCATCAAATGGTATTAGAGCTAGTATGATATTGGAATGTGTGTGGGGAGAAGGATTTTAGATTTGAGAGACATAGGGTTTGATGAAGTATGATGATTTTTTGTGTAATTGTTTTGGTATATCCTCCAATAGAGGTAAGGATGGGTAGAAGGTGTACAAACGTCCTCCACTATGTGAAAGTGGGTAGAGAGGGTTTTGAGAGATACATCTTCTAGAATATTTGTTGGGTAGAGGATAGTTATGGTTTTGTGTAAGTTTTGTTTCAAATTGTGAGTGGGTTACAATTGTTTGTATAAATTTTAATGAAGAAGAGCATGAGGTTGGTCTTGGGTAAGGCTATAAAAATTTCTTTTTATTGAGAGGAGAGAAATAATTTTAGAGGAAGAGAGTTTGGCTATTCAAAATAAGTGTACGGAAATACCTGGGAGGTTAGATGTCTTGGAGGAAAGTATTATGAAAGGAAAGAGGAAAGAAAAAGAAAAGATGGGAGAATTTGAATCCTATAATTTTTCTAATGCTTTTTCATGTGTAGGTAGAAGAAAATATGAAGCAAAGAGTCCAATAGATAGCAATGAAGAAGAAAACATCTTAAAAGAATAAGGAAAGAATAAGGTTGCAACCAAAGCATGTCTTTTGGAAGGCATGGAAGTGCATGATATTGCAGCAATAGCATGTCTTACTGAAGGTATGGAGATTTTGATTAATAAGGATGTGAATGTAGAAGATGTTGTAGTAGTAGAAGAAAATATGAAAAAAAAGGTAATGGTTAATATTTTCCTTTTTATGATGATGAAGATGATGTTAGGTTGTGTGCAGATGAGATGGTGAAAGTGGAAGAAGAGATTGATGAAAGGGTGGAAATAAATATAAAGCAGTGTGAAGAGGAAGTGCAAATGGAAATATTCAATTTTCATGACAATGTTGATTTGTATGCAGGTGTTGTAGGGGATGGTGTAGATGAACATTGGTGGAGGATAGATTGTGGTGGGTTAAATCCCATAAGAGAAGAGAGGAAAGTGTATTTTTTGGAATATTTTCATATATGGTGGAAAAAAGTCCATAAACTTGAAAGAGGGATCTTGGTAACTACATTTTACAAAGATAGCAAGAGTTCCAAGTAAATGTTGGAAAATGAGAAGAAAAAAAATCATGGTACCTATGAAAGCTTTGGAACTTATGCTACAAATATTTTACTATTTGAAAGGGTGTTTCAAACACTCAACTCCATTTTGTGAGCTATGATCACAAACTTCTTACTCGGTGTGTCTGATGCAAGAGAATCTAAGGTCATAAGTAATCCTACATCACCAAAAAAATATTTTCCTTTCATGTTCAATCTTTTGTATTTTTGGTGTAGGTTTGAGTTTCAAGAGAATATTGTGAAGTTTTGTAAGGATATGATTATTTATTTGTGAGGATTTATTTCCATTTCATACTTCAACATCAAGCAAGGTGTTTAATGTGATTTGCAAAATTACATAATTTCAAGGTTTTAGGGGTTGAAATGGTCTATTTACCATGGTGGAAGGGAATTTTGAATTTGGGTTCCTTGGGAAGTGTGCATAAGACAAATGACTCTTGGTATTCCATTATGGTCTTATTCTTTCAATTTTGGTTCCTAGAATGGAGAAAAAAACTAGTGTTTTTTGGAAAATAATTTAATGAGTCTTCAATTTTGAATTTGGGGTGAATGAGCATGAATTTATTATTGATTTTATTCATTTTTCAAAGGAATATATAGGCAGCAAGATATTGGATATAGTTCAAAATTTAATGGGACTTTTGGGAGCTGCAAACTATGTTTTATTTCATTTTTTGCGAGAATTTTAAGGTTCAATCAAAGAGAAGATTTAGAAACCACTTTTTAGGTTTTCACATAGTTAAAACCCTCTTTAAATAAAACCTTTAATGGTTTCAAGAGGTAGAAATCAGAAGAAACAAGTTTGAGGAAAGAATCTGCAGATTTCTCTAGAGGATTGTATGAAGGAAAGTGTAGAAAAATAGTTTTCCAAGAGGAGAGGAATAGAAGAAGAGAAGAAGAAAGTTGTAGGTGTGTTTTATGTGTTCAAGGAAGCCATGAGAGTTGTAGGATGAAGGGAAATATCAGATTGACAAAGAGCAACTTAAAGCTAAGAATGTTGAAGGAAAGAGATTTTGAAGATTTGAAGGCATGAAGTACCTAGAGACCCTTGTAAAATTTCTGAATTTTATTTCTTGTTGAATTCGATTTAATTACTTTTAGAAAAAAAAGTTATTGTTCCATCTACCTTATATCTTTTCAACATTTGGTACTAGGATTTTTTATAAAAGGTAAAGAGGAGTTTTTTTAAAGTGGTATTAGGGATTGTTAGCAAATAGATTTATCACAATGATATTTTATTATAAGATAATATGACTTGCTCAAAGGGAAACAACAAATGTTTACAATTGTTGGATAAATCATTATTGAATTAATGATTTTTAATCTATATTTAAAGGTGTAGCTTCCTTTTTATTATTGAAGTGTTTGGAAAAATGGTGTCTCAACCTTTTGATTATAAGAGGTTAATATATTTGAGTGTTGGGGAGTGCAGGGGGTATCCCTTGCAGGGTCCTGTTATGCCTTGCATAACCACCCCATTTTTGTTTTGGATTAAAATGGGGCCCCCTTTGTTTTTGTTTATCTTTGGTGTTTTTTTTGGGTCTTAGGATTTTTTCTTTTTCCTCCTAAGTCCTTGTTTCTTTTTGGTCTGGCGAAAGTGGATCCGAGATGGAAACTGGACTCAAAAATTTGTGAAGGTTCCAAGTCCAGGTTCAATTTCAGTTTTGGCCCCGCCCTTGCCTTGTTTTTCTTTGTCTTTTTGGTTTGTATAGCACTCTTGGGTCTATATCTCCCTTAAGTTGTTTTTTTTTGGTTTTTTCTCTGGCGGAGTGGAAAACCAGAATGGAACTGAACTTGGAACTTTGTAAAAGTTTTGGATTTTTTTTGGTTTCAATCCCCCTCCCGCTCGTTTGCTTTGTGTTTTTTGTCTTTGTTGGTGTCTTGGTCGGGTCTGGTTTTCATTCCAGTCCCGCTTCCTATTGTTTCTTTTGTTATTGTCCTTATGTTAGTGTTTTTTCCTTTGTCGGGAGTGGAACTAGAATCATAACCAAACTTGGAACTTTGTAAAAGTTCCAGGTCTAGTTTTGGTTCCAATTTTTCCCCTGTTTTCCCTTTGTTGTTTGTCCCTACCGCGAGACTGAAATCAGATGTGGAATTGGATAAAGAGATTTGGGTAAAGTTTCTTGTTTTGTTCCGACTTGCTTTGCATCTGCCCTACCTTCAGTTTCACTTTGGCTATTTACTCATTTATGTTTTTGGTTCCACGCCTAACCAACCGCATTTATTGCATTCATTACAACCTCCTCACATGCGTGAAATGTTTTTTAAACTTTAATCAAGGTTAACTGGCTCATTATCTTTATTTCCTAAATTGTATTAGTGAACCAAAGCTTGAGTAACTTTGAGAGGAGCATGATTTGATTGCAGAGGCGCATTGGTGAGTAGATTCTTGTTGATTTTCAACCTTTCTTGGTGGCATTTTGAGGTAGGGTCATTTTCCCATTCTGTTTGTGTTTTCCTTTTCTGTCATTTGTTGTGTTCTTCGCGCATTTGTGAGAATTTCTCTCGTAGATCTTCGTTTGTTTTTGTGTTTGTTTTGATTGTTGTTTTTGTTTTGGTTTTGTTTTCCTCTCATTTTCTATTTTTCCTTTTTTTATCTTTTCCCATTTGTTTTGTCATTCTGTTGTCACTTTCGTGGCATGTTTGTTCTATCATGCCCTAGTTTTAACTAGGGTTTCATTTTTGAGGAGTATTTTGTGCTTTAAAAGTGTTTGAATCTGTTTGATGATCCCTTTGATCATATTGCCATGTCAATTTAGTAGCTTTGACATTAGGGTTTTGATGCCCTAATTTTTGTAAGTTGACATATCATGCAAACTAGGGTTTGTGTGTTTGACCTTTACAATATCGCCCTTCTAAAAGTTCAAATCTGGTCTTATCCTGTTAAGGGTGAGTTTAAGCCCCTTATTTAAAGTTTCCTTATGGTTTCATATGACCCAAGTCTTAAGCTAATGTGACCACATCTTCAAAATTGCTTCATTTGAATGGTAAACTGGCAGAAGCGGATCTGGGAACGAACCTATCCCATAAGTGTTTGCATGAGAGTTAATTCCAAAAATGATCCCGCTCTTGATGACTGTTGACTTTGGTCTTCACTCTTGTTCTTTGGCAGAAGCGAAATCAAAGTGGGAAACGAACTTGGAACTATCAACTAGTTTTGGGTTCAGTTTCCATTTCGATCCCGGTTCCAATCTTGTTTTGGTTCTAATTCTAATCTCGCCTATGTTAAACGACTTTCTATTCCTGATTCTTTCCTAACTCTGCTTCCGGTGGATATAAAATTTGACTAAGTATGGAGAGTTATCCTAAAGGAATAGAGAATGGTATGAGAGGTAATGTATGGTGTAATGATTTTCATGCCTTTGTTGATCTAATCCAGGGTTGTATTGCAGGGATAGAGGATGTCAGGAGCATCAGAGGAAGCTTCTCAAAGAACCCAAGTTGCAAAAAGTTCAAGACAAGGAACCAAGCCTAAAAAGATAAAAGTGGAACAGCTCCTGTACACCTTAAGATACAAACATAAGAGTCTAATTCTTATAGCTACTAAGGTAGATTCAGATTGGGGGGACATCACAGATAAAAACTTAGGCCCATTCAATTATGAGTAATTGCTTGAAGAAACCTTCACGGAGGATGCAACAAGGAGAACAAAAACAATTGTTCAGTCCGGGTTGGCACATGTTGCTCTCTTTCCTCTATCAATCCAATGTCCAAAACTCATACTTACTACAGTTGGGGCTCACAATCCCACAACCAGACAATGTGTAGACTTGCAGGGGAATATCATCATTGATCTTACTCCATAAATGATAAGGTTCATGTTTAATGCACCTACACCACATAACCCTAGGCAACTCAATGAGGTAGAGGAATTGCAGTTATATAGCAACAAAAAGGAATCCAACAAGACTCACATGAACAAAAAATGGATGAGAGTTGAAAAGAAATCCCTAACCAAGCTTTTTGATCAGCCTAAGAGATTAGATTTTAGAAAAGAGATTGGTGACATAATCATGATGCTTTCCAGAGTGTTTGAAAAGAGAGATTCTTCACAATTCAAGGAATGGATGTTTTCCATTCATTCATACCATTTTGGATGGTAGGCAACAACTTGATTGGCCAATGATTTTATTAGAGTGCCTACATAACTAGATGCTCAAAGTGAGGGAGACAAAGAGCTTCTTTATGACTTCCTATGTGATATATGTTGCTGCAAGGAGGGGCATTTTTCATGGTTTGAATGCAGTTAGATTATTGGGAGAAGCCCCTAGAAAGAAGGTGTGGGATCACTATGATTAGTTAACTTTGCAAACTTCTGAGATGCATTATAGAAGAGTTAACGATGCGTTCTTGTATGTCATCATTAATCAGTTAACAGGAGATGCAAGGTATAGGCTAAGTAGGGATGCCATGGCATTCATTACAGAATGGGGACATTGGTATATACAATAACCCAAGTTCACCTACTTCAGGCTGGCTGGTTTTAATGGCCATCCTCATTTACCAGATGTTACAATAACATAATTTTTCTAATGAAATTCGTCTATCAAGCTATAGGGGTCAACATCAAATTTGCTAATAAACATAAGCCTGGTTGTCATAAATTTTCCATGAAGATTTGTTATGAATTGATCTATTTGAAGTTGGGCTTATATACATCTAGGAAGTATTTGGATCCCAAGCACAAGATACAAGGTTTGTTCCCTACAGTTTTTTACAAGCATTTCAATTTACTGGAAGATTTTTGGATGGACCTACAAGATGAGTATGATTTAAGAAAGGGGAATTATGAAAGGTTTCCCATCCCATTAATGATTGAGTATGGGGTGAAGGAAAATATTCCTAACACATTATCAAATGATGGTGTAACCTTGGATCCCCAGTATGATGTTGACAATATAGGTACCAAAGACATGGATCTAGTGAATTGGGATGAAGAGGAGTCCATTGAATTCAAGAAAATTGTAAGGATATTCCTTGATAGAAGTATCCAGTGGGTGGTAATGAGGATCAAGGAACCAAAAGCTCAACCTTCTAAGAAAAGGAAAGTTGTAGGTACCCAAGGGTACAAAAGAACGAAGAGAAGGAAAACTCCTAAGGAGCCATTAGAGTTTCTCCCTCCTAACTCTGGGGAGGAGCCTCATCCGGCAATACCAACTCAGGATATCCTTGAAGCACAAGGAGAAGAAACTACTACTACTAGTGAAGGGACTTCATCTCAACCGCTCCTTCCAAAAGAATCCACTAAAGAGGAGATGCCCACTGGAACCCTTCATAAGGAGGTTGAATCTTTAAAAGGGAAGGAGCATGAGGTTGAGATCCATGATATCAATTCTGATTCAAAGGCTACAAAGTCAGATGATGAATCTCCCAAATTTGTGTCTGCAGAGAATGTTGGAAGTGTTGAGGAAGAGTATGTTTTAACTAAGGAAGATCAATGGAAGTTGTTTCAATATGCCAAGAGAGAAGCAAATGCCAAGGCACAAGTTGAGGCACTTTCCAAACAGAAAGAAATTGATGCCAAGGCACAAGCTGATGCATTGGCTAGGCAACAAGAATCTACAACTAAAGCTAAAGAAAAGGAGCTAGCAAGGAAACAAAAGGAAAATGAAGACTTAATGAAACAATAAAAAGAACAAGAGTCGAGGATTAAGGAAGAGAATGATAAGATAGCCTTGGTACAGAAAATTCACGAGCTTGAGGAAGAGAAAGCTCAACAAAGAAGAGATAGAGAGGCTCTTTAGGCCAAGTTCGAGGCTGTGGAAGAAGCACAAAAAAGGAAGGAAGAAGTAGAACTCCTGCAAAGAGAAAAGGAAGCCGAAGCATTGTCCAAACATGAGCAAGAGTCTAAGAAAGCATGGGAAAAGGTCAAACAATTGGATAAGCAGAGAGAAGATATGTTGAAAGAGAGAGAGAGGATCTAGTAGAAGAACAAAGATGATTAGAGGAGGAAAGGGAGAAGGCTGAAGTTGAAAGGCTTGCAAAAGAAATTGCAGAAAGGGAGCAACAACAGGTACAAGAGGTTGATTCTCAACCTAAGACCACCATTTTGCAACCTCTTTCCTCTACCACTGATACTTCTTCTTCTACACAAGTGATAACTCCTCCTACTCCAACATGGTTGAAAATCAACCTTGAAAGAAAACAAATAGTCTCACCTCAACCCTTGAATTGGGAAGATATGATGAGATAAATAGAGAAAGAGAGGCCCAAGAAAAATGACAGGGTCCTCCATTCCACAAAGCTAACAAATGCAGGTGAAATCATAGTTGAATGTGCAATCCCTATGGTGGACAAGGATAGAAAAGATATGCAATTGATTGACTACCCATTGGGTACTGTTAATTTGGGGAGACCCACAAGGAATCAACAAATGAACCTTATTGACATTGTGGCCTCCACCAAATATAGGATGATCAAGGATAAATAAAGGAAGGATGAACTTAAAGCCCAATTGGATCAGTTGCACAAGTTCTTGAAGGATGTCTCCACTCCTGTTTCTCAACAAGTTGCACCTCTGGAGACCCCAAATTTATTAAGCAAGAAAGAAGTTGTTGATTTGGTACAAATGAGAAGGTTGGAATGCTTGATAGATGGGTTGAACAGCTTAGTCAAGAGATTGATGAGCTGCTTGTTGACAATCTTAAATTTCATGAAGGTGCATTGGAGTTGGTGGAAGATATGAATCAACAGGTTGAAGTCTTGGAGAAACAAGAAGAAGAGTATAGAGAGCATACGAAGAAACTAAAGGACATCAACAAGGTGCCACAAAAAGCTCTCTTGGAGCAATCTATCCTCAATGAGGATAATGTAGAATTCATTGAGAAGACAATGAGCATAATCAAGGTCAGATCTAAATTCATTTATGAGCATAGAAATGAAGTTTAGCAAGCGAGTAAAGATCTGAATGAGCAGATTGATGAGTTGGAAGCAGTAATTGCCATTTTGGTTAATATAAATATCCCTGTGAAGGAAGGTCTTCCTCTGGAAAAATTAAAGGAGAAGTGGAATAATAGGTTTGAGGAAGTGATGCAGAAAGAGGAGGTTGGTGATGAATTGTTGCTTGATAGACTCATAGATACCAAGGATGAAGTGAAGGCTACTAGGAGGGAGTTGATTAAATTGAAATATATGCAAGAATTTTCCTCTGCAAAATTAAAAAGAATTAAATTTGAAGATGATTGGGTAGATGGGCCTGATGTAGACATACTCCAACAAGTGTTCACCAGCTATGATGAATACCTCCTTGAGGAAAGTACGTAGGGATGAGGTGGAAATGGAATGTTATGTTCTTGATGGATAGTTCTCTCTTTTTCTCCCCTATTTTGTAGGATCTTGACATGAGTTTAACTAAAGATATTTCAACATTTCTACCTTCCTCCTTTGGATGTCAGATTTTGACAATAGGTTCATCAAAAATTAAACTGAAGATCAAAGGAATTAATGCAAGGCTTGCCTATATTTAATTTTGGGCTCCATTTTGTAAAGGTCAACTAATTGAAGAAGGATTAGCCACCTAATGAGATAGCAGATTGTGTTGTCATAGTTTTAGGATTTTTATAAGTTTTCAAGCAAGATACTTTGAGAAACTCTGTTTTACAGCTTTTATGCAAGGATACTTGGATACTTTTAGAAGTTTTCAATATAGTTTCATTTTACTTTCAAGTTTAGTAGTTAAGGGATGATGTTAATGAATCATATTCATTCATATTCCAGTGAATGTTGTGCATAATTACTTCTTATTTTATTCAAACCAATAGAAGAATCTGGATCTGAAACTATTTCATTGAATTATCTGTGAATGGAATTCATTTATGTCTATTGATATGTTAATTTTAGCAATGAGTTGGTAATGTGTTTTGATTTTGAAATGAAAGCTTTGATGAATGGTTATGGTTATTGAATTTGCACTATGAATGTATGCAATAGTATAGTTCATGTTATGGATTGCATCATGTTATGGTTTTGGTTAGTTGAGAAAACACTCATTGTTAAGATACATGTTTGGATGTGAAGGAATTTGTATTCATATTTTGTTGTTCTAAAACCTTGTTCTATCTTTTTCTATTTATTTACACCCCCCCAAACATAGGTTAATTCATATGATGCAGTTTGTATTCCTTTCTACTAGGAGGCCCCTTGAATATTATAGTTGCATTGGCCACTGAATCACACTAGTACAGTTGAGAACCAACTACAAGGGCCTTGGAAGATAGGTGGTTTTAGATCAATTATCTTTTTCAGGAGAAATAGGATAGAAATATTTTGTTTAATGTTTTTGTGCTAAATTGACCATCAACATGTCCAAGGGTCCATCCCCTTAGTGGGGATCTGGGAGCAATGTTCCTTAGTGGGGGTTCAAGGTCAATGCCCCCAAAAACCATATTTTATGTATATTTTATTATTATAAATATGGGTAGTTCAAAATTAGGTCTAAGATATGAAGGTAGATATTTTGTTGGCTTTCCTTGCCCTAGAAGGAAACTGTATTTTATGACATTGTATTAAAAAATTGTGTATTGTGATGTATTCTAAGAGTTTGATAGTTGTTGTGTTTCCTCTGGATCTCTGGTTAGTGATACTCCTATGAGAAGCTTACTCTACAAGTATATTGCAATCTTCATGATATCTACATAATATATTGGGTGAATTTTCAAGTGTGTGGTTTTCTCTTGAAAGGGTTTTCCCCACATAAATCACTATGTTGTAGTATGTATGATATTTATGTTTATTGTTTTAGTTTTTTGTAACTATTGTAAATATTTATAAAGTTTTGCATTACACTCCTCTCAAGATTATTGTAGGATTTTTTTCTACTACCTTAGCTTCCTTACAAGTGGTATCAAATCCTTATCACCTTTGATTTTAGTTGTGGGTTGTTTGGTTTTTTGAAATAATCTAGATTTGAGTGGGTGCTTGTGCAGAAGATACTTTGTGATCTTGTTGCAAGAATTTTTATATGACAACTCTTCAAGGAGAATAGAGGTGAAGGAAATTTTTTGAAATAATTTTGAGATGTGGATGTTGAAGATGGAGGATCTATTGATAGATCAAGATCTGTGGGATATTGTTGATGAGAATGTCTTAAGGCCCATAGATCCTACTTTAGCTAATTAATATGATATTATGGATCATAAAGTGAAGGTTCTAGTCAGATTATGCTTGGAAATTTTTGTTTTAATCAATATCCATGAAGATACCTCTACACAAAAATTATGAAGGAGACTTGGTAATTGTATCAAACGAAATATTTAGTGGATGAGATTTTCTTGAGGAAGAAATTGTATTCCTTGAGAATGGAAGAGGGTGGAAGAATTACAGACCACCTGGAAGAATTCAATAAGGTTGTGGCTCAATTGGAATCAGTTGGTGTCAAAATGGATGAGGAGGAGAAATTTCATATATTTCTTTTTTCTTTGCCTGATTCATGGGTTTCTCTTGTTATGGCTATTGGGAGTACCTCTATTATCTTGAAGACTGAAGATGTGGTGG
>VDFB02105252.1:0-41731 GCA_007258455.2 Sequoia sempervirens | reverse complement strand
GAGATCATCATTGAAGTTGCTACGCCACTAGAGGGTAAGAGCCTGGATGAAGTTGAAGTTGGTGATTTCACCTTCGTCAAAGCAAATCTTGGCAGGAGCACTCGGCAAACGGACGTGAGGCTCTTCAGGGTTGTCACAAGTAATTTTGAAGAGCATATCATGAAGGACGAAGAAGATAAAGCGCTTCTCAAGGCTGAAATCAAGCAACTCCGACAGTATATTTCTGATCTCGTTCAATGAATCTCGCACAGAGCACCTTGTCTTCCACGCCCTCAGGGGACACTTGCAGAACAACAAAAGTTGAATCAATTAGTCTATCGTGGCAAGCTCTTGGATAACTGGATTGAAGATTTCATTGTTGCAGGCCGATACGTCCTCACAAAATTATATTAGTTTAGGTACGATGCACATAATCTTCGTCAGGGCATTCATCAACTTGAGTTGACTGTAGCATAGGGCAAGGCAAAGGACCGGATTCTCATATCTCAGTTAGCAATTGCATATGATGCCATTGTAGAAGATGAGGATAAAAGGAAGGTTTTCACGTGGAGAGAACATCTCTTCAAAGTGGAAACATATGACAAAATCTCTACTAAGTTGGATACGCTCAAAGAGAATGTTACCGAAGCTCTCAAACTCATTAGTGAGTTTATCACTCAGATCCTGTGCCATTATCTTCGTGAAAATGGTACTTACAGTGATCTTGATGTAGTATAGGCCAAGTTTGAGAAGCTTGTTGGTGATAATCTGGATGGAGATCCTTTGGCGTCCAAGTTGGATCACTTTTCAGTGATGACAACTAGTTTCAGCAAGGCAACTGAAGAGGTCAGAGAATGCATGAGGCTGATCAAAGATGGTGAGAAGGAGTTGAATAGGCAGGTTATCATCGTGGATAGCGTCAAAGTGCCAGAGGAGGAGACAGTCGACCAGTTCCTGGACAAGGTGATAGCTCATAATGGCTTGGAGTAGTCAGTCAGTTAGAACTTGCAGTTATTCTTGAGGATAGAGTCAGAAGCAGCGGTTAACTCGACATTAGTCTTGAGTTCTAATTGCTGATTTTATGCACACTTATCTCATCCTCGGAGATATCTTTGGAGGAGTTTAGACTTTCAGTTAATAGTTACCTTTCATTTCAATAAGGACGTGCATGTTGCACATGTCCAGTTTAGTTTAGTCTTGTTTCGGTTAACTGATGGTAGTTTTCTAGTTAATTGTATAGTTTCCTTTATTTAGATTTAGCAATAAACTCTTGCATGCTTGCAAGACTGATTGTTGACTCAAGGTGATTTTAGGGTTACCTACACCTTTGATGTCTATAAATAAGAGCACTTTGCTCATTTGTAATTAAGTTTTGCACGTAATAGCATAGATGCTGAGCTACCTTACCTGTAGTATTGCTATTCTGTATTGGTTCACTTTGATTAAGAATAAGATTGGATGATCTTTTCGTGTTCATTGTTTATGTCTTTGTTTTAATAAGCTTTGTTTCATATCTATGCCTTGGACTATGTATTTTACCCCCTTGGAAATTTAGAGATGAAGTTTATTGTTTGATGTTGTCCTTAGTAATCTTGTTTGCAGCTTACACCTTGGACTGCATATTTTACCCCCTTGGGAATCTTGCAATCGAGCTTGCCGTTTAATGTTTGTTTTCAGTAACTTACTTCCAGCCTACACCTTGGACTGCGTATTTTACCCCCTTGGGAATCTTGGAAACTAGTTTACCGTTTGTTGTCGTTATTAATAACCTTTATCTCAGCCTACACCTCGGACTATGTATTTTACCCCCTTGAGAATCTTGTGATAAATTTTATCTTATACCAATTCCCTGCTCGTAAGTCCTCATGCTCTGTTTCTTGAGGAAACAGGATAGTTTACCATTTAGCCTAGTTGTAGTTAAATATCTGCAAAACCAGAGAAAATCCTTAGCTGCAATGTGTTTGGTTTCTTAAACCTTGTGCC
The DNA here is from genome assembly GCA_007258455.2 of Sequoia sempervirens. Classification (NCBI taxonomy): domain Eukaryota; kingdom Viridiplantae; phylum Streptophyta; class Pinopsida; order Cupressales; family Cupressaceae; genus Sequoia; species Sequoia sempervirens. The sequence goes on along the minus strand of VDFB02105252.1, from coordinate 39,769 downwards.
TCTACTAGCTGAGACCAAAAGATAGGATTTAGATCATTTACTTTTTTATGCATATCAGCACAAGAGGGAGCTTCCCCTCCTAATTTGAAGAGCAGTCATTACGCACTGTGCATAGCTATTCGTTGCCAATACACACTCCAAAGGTGTGAATTGTAACGCCAACAGATCACAAGGCAACGGGCTATAGAGTTTATGCAAGAAATGATTTCAGATATGTAAATAGAAATCAAGGATTCTTGAATATGAATTCTTTTGCTCCTGTGATGAATTACAATTTTATATGTTACAAATGCAAATACTTTGGTCATACTGCAAAGACTTGTAGAAGCAATTTTGTAGAATCTTTCAAGCAAAGTAAAAAGAAAGTGCAACAGGTGGCTGAAAAGGAAGTTAATAAGAAGGTTTGGAGGAAGAAGAAAGAGGTAGAAAAAAGGGAAATCTATGATTGTGCAAACAACTCTACATGCACAAAATGAGAATGATCAATGGTACATTGATAGTGGCTGTTCCAGACATATGATAGGAGACAAAAGCAAGTTTCTCATGTTGAAGAAAATGAATGGTGGTACAATAAGGTTTGGAGACAATCCAGGTGGAAAAATTTCAGGTAAAGATACTCTTATGTTGAATGATGGAAGAACTAAGGTTGAAGACGTTTTGCATGTTGAAGGTTTAGAACATAATTCACTGAGTGTGAGTCAAATGTGTGACCAAGTGCACACTCTTGTTTTCAGCTTTAATAGTTTTGAAGTTAGTAAGGATGGTAGATATATTGCTGAAGCTAGTAGAGCTTCTAACAATCTTTACATTCTTGCTGACATCAAAAGTGAGAAGTGTTGTTTGAGTCAGGAGGATGAAGGATGGTTATGGCACAAAAGGATGGGACACTCGAACCTTGATAATCTTGTTCAGATCTGCAAAAAGGAAATGTTTGAATACTTGCAGAAGAAGTTGGGAGTGATTTCACTCCATCTTTGACTAGATGTTTACACTCACGGGGAGCTTTCATTGTCATATTTTATCATCCCTATTTTAGTTATGCAGGTTTTTTCAGTTTGTCATTGATGTCAAAGGGGGGGTAGTGAGTCAGGGGGAGCAGTATTGGTTTCAAGAAAGTAGTTTGGTTGTGGAGGAAGCTGCCATGAATGACAAAAGGGGAGATTGTTGAAATGTTTTGTTATTGATATCAAAAGGTCATATTTCCCGGGTAGATAATTTGATCAATATTGCTGAAGTTCATCGCGGGTAAATATACTAGGTTGGTGTTTGGCCTACTAATGGGATTCACTCTATGTACCATCGCAGAACCTGTAATGAGCAGAACATAGAATAAAACAGTAAACTAGAAAGATATCATAGTAAAATGCCAGAAACTTTATTCATTCTCAGGAATATCATGTACAAAGAGTATCACAATGCTTACAGTATAACCATCGGCAACAAAACTCATTCATTATTCATAACTCATGACTATCTCCCGACTATCCCAACCGACTACATACAACGCTCGGCGGTGGTTAGACAACCAACCGACACGACGCTTCATAACAACATTACATTAACATTAATCAGAACATGTTTTGCCGAGAGTACATGACATTACATGACATTATTATTCTTTACTAACTATTTTTTTATTTGACAATTGGCCGACTACGACCGAGGCCGACTACGGCCGACAACAAGGTAAAATATCCGACTAACATCATCCCCCCCAAAAAGGAAGTCGTCTTCCAGACGACATACATACAACAAGATAAGATTACTGAGAAGTAGGGGGAAGGGAGTGCGTCCCTGGATGCACAGATGACATCGGAGTGGTGGAAGAATGTCATTCTCAGCGCCTCTCCGCAGCGGTCATTTTGATCTGCCAGACTTCCTCTCCTCGGCCTTTACCATCCTGCCACCATCACTGGGTTTTCACCGCTTCCTCGTCGTGATCTTGGCTTAATCTTCTACTTTGCAGCCAATCGTCCTCCAACGCTTATCTCGCTGTCGCCATGCCGCCTCTTCTCACGTGGCTCCTCCTCCTGCTACCGCACCCGAGGCTCCAAGATGTCCAATCGGGCTCCCCTGTCACTGGCAAGCTGAGATTGTTCAGTCAAGTTATCCTGAATGCTCTTGATGGTCGCAGCAGACTCATCCTTGACCCGCTGAAGAAGTCTATAGGCATCCACTTGGCGAGATACTGCTACCTCGGTGGAAAATCTTTGGCGCTTCATCAGAAGAAAAACATCTCGAAAGGCAAGCTCGATGTAGTATAAACTCTCCAGGACGCCTGCATCCCGCCCTACTAGCCTCGGTGGCCGACCCCGCCAAGCTCTCATCATAGCAGGAGTCTCTCCTGCTGGCCACCCCTCGCCAAATATCCGTGCAAACTCCGCCTCACACCCCATCTGCACAAATCCCCGAATGCGGTGAACCTCCTGGCCTACCAGAGGCGATCGGCCAATCCTCAGGTCCCTGGAAACCTGTCCCACACGGATCATCAATCTGCCCATGTGCTCGAGCTCCTCCACATATCGCTGTACCGTGCCTACTGGGTCCGACGGGTCCGGCTGTGACATTTCCACGACAAAGCCCTCTGTGGAAGCACCCTCCTCGTTCTCCTCATCATCAGAAGGTATACAATGTTCTGTCTCCTCTTGGGGCGGTTCCCCGACTACCGGCTGAGGCTCCTGAATGGCTGTCTCTGGTGCCTCTGCTATGCTCGCCTCCGGGTGCGCAAGTGTGTCGTCGCCGATCCTGGCCGTCTCACTCTGCTGGGTGTGAATGATCGGCCCCTCCTCGTCCCCTTGTCCCTCCGAGGGACTCTTCTCCTGCTGGTCTGGCTGCTCGGCCACGTCAAAGTGAGGCCCACCGATCCCAGCCAACTATCGATTTGTGCTACCCCGGGTGCTCCTGGGGCTGGAGTCGTCTCCTCAGTGGCCTCAGTCATTCCCCCAGCTCCTGCTGCCGAGGTTGCCACTCCTGTCGCTGCCGATGCTGACGGTGGTGTAAGAGACCAAACTGCTGGCAGTATCTCAACTGAGGCAGTGGAACCTGCTGCCGATATGGTGACTACCCCCTGTGATGTGGTGGCGAGAGGTGCCCACCCTGGTGATGCTCCCGGTAGTGAAGCGGCTACCCTCAACATCCGCCCGGCTCCAACTGGTGCAACAGGGAGGGTGAACGTGACTGAGTGTGTGCTCTGGCTGGCTGGCGGTGCCGGAAGAGTAAATCCTGCCGGCTGGAATACTGGTATATTAATCTCGGCTGCCTCCTGACCCCCGATGGCAACAGACACCTCCTCATCGACCGATGGACTAGACTCCGATGGCGAGGAAGATAAGTCAATAGGCTCCTCTCTGTCAGATGCATCACTCTCCTCCGAGGCCTCCTCCTCTGATGTTTCCTCTTCCACCAACGCCTCCTTCCGTTTCCTCTTTTTCCCCGAAGCTGTGCCCTCGCCTGCTTGCTTTACTTCCAATTCCGACCAGTAGAATATGGTAGGCCATCCCGGGTCCAGGTGAGTGAGTGGCCGCAACCGACCCCAATTGCCCTCGGGCACCTCTGTGTGCACGGCATCCAAAAAGAGAGCTATGGCGTGTTGAGTCATATAGAAGGCCTTATGCCTCTGCGCTAGGAAATCCCTTATCCGCTCTGTGAGTAGCCTCGCCCAGTTGTATACTCGGCCAACCCGAAGTCCGACCATGAAATCCACCTGCCATAAAGCGATGTCCGACGCTCGGCTTGCCCCTGTGAGTCGGCATTTCATTAGGTCAAGCAAACCTTTCCATTCTGCCATTGCTAGGTGGTTCTTCCGGAGGCCTCGATTGCCAGTATGCCATATGATATGCTGTTCTTCAGCTGACAAGTCGCTTCGGCACACTTGCTTGACCAGCAGTTCTTTGTGTTCCTGTGTCATTCTCTTGGGTTTGTTAACCCCTATTCCCGAAGCTGGGATGCCGAACACCCGCTCAAAGTCCTAAGGCCAGAATGAAACAGTCACTCGGCAACCTCTGTAATCAATGACTGACTTGTACGTATGCCTGCAATAGTTCTCCACCATCGCCTTCAACCAAGGCTCGAACTCTCGAGAATTGAAAAAGGGCACGAGCACAGCCTTGTCTACCCGAGCGTGTCGAAGAGCAACCTTTAGAGAGTGGTCGTCGGGAGTGCTTCGCCACCATTGCTTGCACTCGTTGCCGGTCAAGTTCTCCCATGCCATTGTTTCATTATCGGCATCCATCCTTTTTCTTTTCCTAGCCGAGGCTACCTTTGGCTGGTGCTGCATAGCCTTCTTGCCCTTGTCCATCTTTCTGTCAGTTCGGCGATTCCAGCCGATTTTATAACTCTCGAGACTGCCGAAGCTATGAAAACTGCCGAACTGCCGGTGGGAACTGCCGAATTGCCAAAAACTGCCGAACTGCCGATGAGAACTGCCGAAGTGCCAAAAACTGCCGAACTGCCGAAAATTGCCGAACTGCCAATGGAAACTGCCGAACTGCCAAATGATCTGCCAAGGTCGTACGGTTTGGATGAATGGCCGTACGACTATGGAACCTTGAGGCCGTACGGTTTGAAGATACTCTGAAATCCGTACAATCTGAAAGTACTGTGAATTCCGTGCAAGTTCCCCTGAAAAGCTGATGCCGTACGGATTCTCCTGCAGTGCTGAGGCCGTACGGATTCTCCTGAGGCAATAATGCCGTACGACTAGGACTTGTGCTGAGGCCGTACGGATTCTCCTGAGGCAATAAACTGAGACTTCACTGAGCTGCCGTACGATTTCAACTCTGGCACCAATTTCAGTCTGGAATAGCCGTACGATGCAGGACTTGACAAAATTTGCCAGTGGCAAAGTCCGTACGGTTTTGACCTTGGCAAAATTCTCAACTTGCAGAGACCGTACGATTTCTACTGGCAAATAGAATGAAAACTAGGAAATGTGAAAATATCGTACGGTTTGAGAGTTCCTTGGATGCCGTACGATATCAGGCTCTGAGTGTCGTATGTCCTCCACAGGCTTCGACCCTTGGCGTGTTATTTGAGAAATGGAACCCCGTACGGCCTTGAAGTCTTTTAGATGTCGTACGACTTCCTTCCCTAGCGAGTTGTGCTGAGTATAGAATTTCTGAGTCTGTACGATTTCCTTGTCTGGCGATTTGTATTGAGTGTAGAACCCCTGATGCCGTACGACTTCCTTCTCTGTGCCCTATGCGCCTCTGCAACTGATAAACTCGTGCAAGTTCGTCCTCCCTTCTTTTCCTCTGTGCTCTTGTTTTCGACCTGTGGCCTCTTTAATTGGCCGTACGATTTGAGGTTTAATATTTATTTCATTTTTTTCCTTACTTTCCTTCACCCTTGGCCGTATGCCTTGCTTCCTCTTCGGGTTTTGGCATCTCTTTATTATTTTAATCTTCTTTACCTTAACCTTTCGCCTTTTACTCTCCTCAGTCAATTTCCTTTTTGGCCGTACGGGTTTTTTAATTCTCCAGGCGTTTATTTTAATCTGCCTCACTTTACTTAATTTAAAATTTCTCCTGATGGTCGACTTAATTAATTTATTATTTAATTTTTTCTGCCTTCGTTTGCTTTCTTTTCTAACTTCTCTTTCGTTTCTTTTATTTTTCTCTTCTTTATCTTTTTCTTCCCATACACCTTGTTTTTCGTCACTTACTCCGTTATTTTCTTTTATTTACATAGCTTCTTTTCTATTTATTTTTATTTTTTCCAACTTCCATTCTTTTTCTCTCTCCTCTCTTCTCTCTTCTTTTCTTTTTACTTTTTTCCACTTCTGTTCACCTTCTCTCTCCTCCCTTCTCTCTTCTTTTCTTTTTATTCCCCTGACTTCACTGTGTGTCGGGACTTTTAATTCTGAAGTGTAATACCATTTACATGTGTGTGGTGGCCGTTTATAACATTCTTCCTCGCAACAGGTTCCTATATATTCTATATCAAACCATTTATCCAGCAAAGGGGCAGGACCAATACCTCGAAAACTTCCGTCGATGTACCTTCCGCCGTACTGTTGATACCACATAACATCGTCGCCTTGTACTGTCGGCGGTCCCACTAGGTTAGGAATTATTTTCCAGAGTCCATCTTGAGTTGCGATCTTCCTAAGCCTTGGTATTTTTCTTCTATCTCGACGCATTTGTTTCAGGAGATCTTCTGTATATCCATCCACCGTTGACACGAATGTATCTTCTGTCTTCAACACTGTCTTTAAACAAGGGGTCTTCTTCTCGAAATAAGCATCCCATTGCTCATCAGTCCATTCCTCCTCGTCATCTTTTTGCAGTTCATCTTGTTCTTCTGCCTGTTTCTCCTTTTCCGCTTGGGCTTCCGTGTCCAAGTCCTTAGCTATATATCCCCGTCTTATTCCTTCATAAGGGGCTACATAGTGCCAATGTCCCCCCATTCGACGCCACAATGCAGGGGTTCCGAATACTGCATTGGTCAAGGGCTTGTGTATTCGTGGTACTGCAATTCCTCCTACTCGCTTTTCTGCCAACCTCTCTTCATTTATTTGATCTCGCCCTGATTCTGCCCAGACATTGTCTACTACATAACCAGGACCTCCTAGTCCCCAGTCTTGTTCTCTCGAGCCTTCACTCTGCACAGGCCAATCTTCCTTTGTTGCATAGCCCAACATGTTTATGGCGATAGTATTCTTCTCTTTCCTCTCCTGGTATGGCTTTAGCTTCGATCTGTTGATTGCCTCCAATATTAATGACCCATCGAGATTTTCCAATTTTATAGACCCATTGTCACCTACTTCCCGTACTCGGAACGGTCCCAACCAACGAACTTTAAACTTCCCCGGCTTGATCTTGTTACGGCCGTTATACTTCAGAACTAACTGTCCCGGTTGGAAATTCATTCGCCGGAGATGCTTGTCGTGCCAATATTTCCGTCGCCGTTGCATGTTCTCCGTCGCCCATTGTGCCATCACTCTTCGCTCGTCCAGTTTATTCAGTTGGTATAGTCTTTCCATTAAACTTTCGGTATCGCCCAGCCGATTCTCCACTGCTATCCTCAGACTTGGTGCCATATATTCCATCGGCATCACCGCCTCCTGACCGTACATTAACTGGAAAGGCGTGTGGCCCGTTGTTACCTTGTACGTTGTACGATATGCCCATAGGACGGCTGGTAACCTTTCTTCCCAGTCAGCTTCTTCCACACCACATGATTTGTGAATCACTGACACGAGCACCTTATTTGTCGACTCTGCCTGGCCATTAGCTCTCGGGTAGTACGGACTGGACAGGTTGTGAAAGATTCGGAACTCTGTCGTCATCAACCTGATAACATGATTAACAAAGTGCCCTCCCCGATCACTCGTGATCCGCATGGGGATGTCGTACCTTGTTACTATCTGCTCATAGATGAATCTTGCCGTACTTTGTGCTGTATTGTCTGGCAACGCTCGAGCTTCAGCCCACTTCGTCAGGTACTCTGTAGCGACCACAATATATCGGCATCGATGCAAGTGACTCACCTTCAATGGTCCGATGAAGTCCAACCCCCATCGTTCGAACAATTCCTGAGGCTGTGAGGGATGCAGTGGCATGAAATCCCGCTTCAATGGTTTCCCGACCCTCTGGCAAGTGTCGCAGCCTACCACCCATTCTTTGGCGTCAGTGTGCATCGTCGGCCACCATAGACCTGCCAAGAGAATTTTCCTTGCTGTAGCATCAGGTCCCATATGGCCGCCAGCCAGTCCTTCATGTGCCTCTTTTAGTACGCCGGGTATTTCTTCCTCGACGACACATCTCCGGAGGATCTGGTCGGGTCCCATCTTGTAGAGTAGCCCATTGATCAATTGGAATGTCTTACTTTTCAGTACGATCTTCCTCCTCTCGGCTGGTGGCATATCACTTGGGAATGTGGATGTGGACAGATAGTCTCCAATCTTCTCGTACCATGACGGCAATATTGCAATCTGAAACAAATGTGCGTCCGGAAAGTCTTCGTTCACCCCACCCTCTGCGGGTTCACCCGACCGGATTCTAGATAATTGGTCGGCAATAACATGGCTTTTTCCTGGCCGTACGATGATGGTGAACGTAAATTCTTGCAACAGCAGTAACCATCTACTCACCCGTCCTTGGATAATCAGTTTGTTTACCAGGTACATCAAAGCTTGGTGGTCCACGTAAAAAGTGAACGGTGTGGCGAGGAGGTAATGCCTGAACTTCTGTACGGCGTACACCATTCCCAGTGCCTCACGCTCGGTCGTACTATAATTCCTTTCTGCCTTTGAGAGTAGCCGGCTAGTGAAGAATACTGGGTGATCCAACCCGTGCGCTCCCACTTGTGCTAGGGTTGCTCCGATGGCAAAATTAGAAGCGTCTACATGTACGTGGAATTCCTTATCCCAGTCCGGGTACATTAATATGGGTGAGCTGATCAGTCGATCCTTCAGTTCCCGGAATGCCTTCTCCTGTTCTTCGGCCCACACGAATGGTTGGCCTTTCCTCGTTAGTAGGTCAAGAGGGTACGATACTTGGGCAAAATTTTTAATGAACCTTCGGTAGTATCCCACGTGGCCGAGGAAGGACTTTACTCCAGTGACATTCTCGGGAGCCTCCATCTGTACGATGACTCGCACCTTGTCGGGATCCATTTTCAACCCAGCTTTGCACACGATGTGTCCGAGCAACTTCCCTTGCGGTACCATAAATCTACATTTCTTCGGATTCAAGGCAAGGCGGGCTGCTCTACACCGTTCCATGCACTCGCCTAAAGCTTTCAAATGTTTTTCCTTATCGCTATAAATCGACCAATCATCGAGGAATGCTTTGAAATTACCTACTGACATTTTATCAAAGATGTGGAGTATTATCCTCTGAAATGTAGTTGGTGCGTTGCATAATCCAAACGGCATACGGTTGTATGCGTACACCCCATCCTCGACGACGAATGTAGTCTTTAATTTGTCCTACTCGGCGATACTGATCTGATTGTAACCCGAGAAGCCATCTAGAAAGGAGTACATTTTGTGCCAGGCAACTTCTTCCAAAATCGAGTCGGTGAAGGGAATGGGGAATGGATCCTTGATAGTCACTGCATTCAGGCTACGGAAGTCAACACAGATTCTAATTTGCTCCTCTTTCTTCAATGATATGACGATCGGCGATACCCACTCGCTGACTTCCACCTTGAAAATAATGCTGGCCTCCAACATCTTCTCAATATTCTCCTGTACTTTAGCGGCATAATTTTTGTTCATTCTGTACAATCGCTTCCGTACGGGCTGGGCTCCCGATACGAGAGGAATCCTGTGCACACATAACTCCGGTGGGATGCCTTTTAAATCCTTGTACGTCCAAGCGAAAGCGTCTTTATATTCCATGAAGATTCTAAATGCTGCCGCCTTCAGGACAGGGTCCCAGTCGTCACCCACCAAAATCTCCTTACGTTTGGCTAATTCCCCGAGGTTTACTTTTTTCAACGTTGGTTCCTCGTACTTCATGATTTTATCCTGCTCGAACTTGTGGGCTGGAGTCACATCCAATTCGGCCATACCTTCTTTATATTCTCCGTACTCAGGTGGGAATGTCTCACTGGTCGAGCCATTATCCTTTTCTACTTCCCCCTCTTTGACCTACAGCATGTGGCAATCCGGGTGGAAGACTTCATAATCCTCCATCTGCCAGTGAAATAGTCCGCTCAGTGAACTGGTCTCATCTTCCGAGCAACTGCCGATCTCCAATACCCCTTCTTCATCTGATTCCATTGTCTTTCTCTCATCATCATCTGAGTCTCCTCTGGATTCCGATGCCGAAGACGCCAGATCCTCACTGACGGCCTGGTTCTTCAGATCAATGGTGTACTTTCTTCCCCGATTTTCTATTGAGAGTGTATTCCGCTTCCAGTTGTGGGTTGCCTTGGCAGCAATCAGCCATCCCCGTCCCAAGAGTGCATCGTACGCTTTTTTCTCCATTGGGATGACTACAAAATTCAACAGAAACAGTTGCGTGCTGATCGAGACCTTCTGCTCCATTAGTATACCCAACGGTCTGATGCCATGTTGATCTGCTCCCACGAGGTGGAATGTCGGGGGCCAAAGAGTCAGCTTACCCAGACACTTCCAAGTCTCTTATGGCAGTACGTTTACTCCTGAACCACCATCGACGATAGTATTAGATAATCTCATGCCCAAGATTTCCATCTCGACGACGGCTGGTTTCCTCTCGATGCTTACTGCTAGGAGCATTGGATCCGAAGTCTCGGCTACCACTTCTGGCATACGTTCTGGTGAACTCTTCGGAAGATTTTCTCCAATAGCATTGGTAAGTGCTACTTTGAGAGAAGGCATTGTTTGCAAAAGATCAATTACCTTAATGGGTACGGTTGTGTGAAGCACCTGCCGTACGATATTCTTCTCCGACTCCGACTGTAGCAACGTACTAGTGGCTTTATAGTTCTTGCCTTCATTCGCCATTGCCTCAGCTATTTTGTCTTGGCCTCCCGAAATCTTTTTTTCTCCGTACGAGGATCTGGATAATTTGCTCGTTTTGACTGTGCTCTCGTAATCGCCAAGACCTCCTCGTCAGCTACCTCCAGCATATTGATACTTCCTTTTTGCTTCGGACAGTCAGTGTCGTCATGATCACCCGGTCCACACCACTTGCACAGTTTTCCCCCGTTGCCTTGGCCGCTCTGACAATCCCTCGCAAAGTGAACCCATTCATTACAGTTCCGGCACTGGATCATCGGTCGTCCTTTGCTATCGTACTGAATTTTGCTTCTCGGCGTATTTCGCCGATTGTTGCGGTAGCCTCCAACGGATGCATTGTTGTTTTGTGGCTTCGGTGGCGTGGTTGGAGGTGTTGACTGTTCGCCTTGAGTGAAAAATACTTGCAAACTTTTGGTTTTTAAATTGTATGGGCACTCCTTAACGGAGTGTCCCATGACCTGGCAGATGTCACAGAATAACTTTTTTGGGCAACTTGCCTTTGTGTGACCTTCCGTTTTACAATCCGTACACCATAATTCATTGGCCTCTTTGGATCCGTCCTTGTCGGCCTTCAGTTCTTTCATTATCCGCATCATATCCCGCCGAAGGGCCTGTACGGTTGCCGATTCATCGTCACTTTCCTCGGCACTCTCGTCGTCATCCCTCCTCTTCCCCTTCGAGGAGGTCCTATTTTCACTTTCAATATCCATCGCCTGATTGTATGCTTCGTTGTACGAGGATGGCGGTACTACTTTCATCTTTCGCCGAAGTGAGGGAATCAGTCCTTCGATGAACCATCTTTTCTTTAACCCATCGGCCGGCTGTGCCTCCAGCTTCCCGATCAAGTCTTTCAACCTCCTGTTGTAGATCCGTACGTTCTCGTGCCTGCCTTGTTTGGTATGATAGATTTCTGTGACGATCTCACTATCGTCCCGCAGCAGTTTGAACTCTGCTTCAAAATTTTGCTTCAGGACCCTCCATGTGGCTCTCTGCGCTTGGTCCAATTCCGAGTACCAATCAATGACACTGTCTCTGAGTGTTGCTGGAAATGCCTTCAGCCACTGGTCGGGGTCATCCTGCCTGCTGGCTATCCAGATAGTCTCGCATGTCTTGCAATGCCGTACGGGATCCTCAGAGCCATTCCCCATGAATTTCAGCAACTTTTGCCGATCCGGGTGAGCCATCTTTACCGGTTGACCTCCTTGTTGACCTTGTGTTTTGGACCCAATTAGACTAGTGGATTCCTCGCTACGTCCCTGTGCGTCACCAGCACTCTCGGCCACGTACGAGTCACTGCCACGTCCTCCGTCAGCGTCCGCAACACCGTGGGTCTCCTCAGGATCCCGCCGATGCTCTCTCTGCCCTGGGGTCTTAAGCTCTAGCCTTCCCCTCCTTAACTCTGCGTCGTCGTCCGAGAGTGACAACTCTCAAAATCGTCTGATGCTATTATTCAATTCATCTTCCTTTTCATAGAGATTATATTTTCCTGTATGTGGAGTGCTGAAAGGGTCTTCGTCCCTTCCGTCTATCAAACTGTGGTGTGCTCGTTCAATAGATGTGTCTATTCTTGTCAAATTGTCATATGTTCTTTTTATGCTCTGATTTATTTCGATTAAGTCCTCATCTAATTCCTTACCAACTTGCCTTAGTCGTCTTCGCCGACTTTCCTGCTCTTGTAGCCTGAGTGATCGCTGAACTTGTTCTTCCGAAGTCCCGTGCCCGTCAGGTACTCTATTCTTGTCTTTGTTCGGCCGTACGGGCATTTAGTTGTTCAAGCGATCATTGCTGATTGCCGGAAATACGACGCCGGCTAGTATCGCGTTCTTCCTCTTCACGTTTGTTTCGGTCTTCACAGCGTTGCACAATTTGCTGCCTTCGGCGCTCGCGGGCTTCTTCCTCTCCCAAGTCTTGCAGAATAATGAAATGGCGGGCCAGCAACCTGGGCATGCGGTTCAGGAGGTGGTTCAGCTTGTCGTTCACTTCCAGCCAATCCCAGATGACTTCCTCAGGGATCTCCCGAATGTGGGATTCCGTACGTACGTGGTCACGGAGCGAGATTTTCCACAAATTTACCAAATCTTCTGTCAATGAGTCCTCTCGTTCCTCATTAGCATTTATAGGTTCTTCCGCTGGTTGACCCATTACGCTGCCATGGTGGATGATGCCCTAGTCCGTTCAGGCAACGGCGCCAAATGTTTGCCTTACGGAATGGGATTCTAATCTGACGTACTGATGGCAAACTTGTAATATGCAGAACATAGGATAACACAGTAAACGGAAAGATATCATAGTAGAATGCCAGAAACTTTATTCATTCTTAGGAAATAACATGTACAAGAGAGTATCACAATGCTTACACCATAAGTCATTCGGAATCATCACATAATAATCTCCCGACTATTCCCACCCGACTACATATAACGCTCGGCGGTGGTTAGACAACCAACCGACACGACGTTTCATAACAACATTACATTAACATTAATCTGAACATGTTTTCCCGAGAGTACATGACATTATTATTCTTTACTAACTATTGTTTTATTTGACAATTGGCCGACTACGGCCGACAACAAAGTAAAATATCCGACTAACACATATCAGCTATCTTATTGCATCATACAATATTGCATTGCTCTATTAAATTCATTTCACTAACTTGAATAGTTGCATTTGTATCATTTGAGTTTATGCAAGTCATTATATGAATTTGAAAACACAAAAGAAACCACAACAGCTTGGATCCTGCCATCCTGTTGGGAAAATCAGCTTGTTGAATTTCAGTTGTGGGCAGCCAGCTAGTCAATCATGGTTTCCAAAGAAGATATAGAAGTTGCTCACCAAGAATATCTTGCACTTCCACAAAGGATTAGGAATAACCTTCTCTTCATCATGTATATGGAAAATCAAAAAGATTATAGCAAGTACACCAAGAATTCAAAGACATGTGAGCAGCCAAGTGTGGAAGACATCAGGAGTAAGTAGAAGGAAATCATGCTCTTACAACAAAGATCAGCGCAAACATTGGAAGCCTATTTAAATTGGTATACATCACAAAACAAGAAGGAGAAACACGATGTATCTACAGGTGATATATCTAAAAACCTCTATAATGAAGTTTCAGCAGTTAGTGACCAGTATACAGTTGATCCTAAAGAGGGCACAAATCAGGGAAAAGGTTTGGAATAGGAAGTCCTTCAAGAGAAGCTAAAGTTTGTGGGTGAGAAGTTAGAACATATACCTCATGCTAAGGTTGTTCTTCTTAACATTTTGGAAGAAGCTAAAGAGCATCTACCCAAGATTAGTCAATCACCTTCTCGAGCTATGGCTATAGCTTTGTCTCCATTGGTGTGATCATTAGAGAAACTAGAATTAATGCGACATCAGGATAAGGAGGTAAGACTGACAGTTGTTACCTACATCAGTGAGATTATGGAAATTACAGCTCTTGCAATCCCTTATAATGAAGACAAAATGAAAGAGGTCATGTAGTTGATTATTGAAAGCTTTAATGGGCTAAGAGACATCAAAAGCCCTACTTTCAATAAGAGAATTAGAATTCTAGAGTTGATGGCAAAGGTGCACTCATATGTTATCATGTTTGATTATGATGGTCTTATTCTCCAACTATTTGATTGCTTCATATCCGAAATTAGGAAGTGTCATTCAGAAAAAGTGAAAATAGATATGTTCAATGTCATGTCCCCTTCCAGTTGACATCTCTCAGAGCTTATGATTAGCCTATTATGCGACCCTCGTACGCTGATAGGATGGATAGAGGGTCTTGATGGAGCTTGGCCTGGCTTCGGTTATCAGAGTTTTACCAGTTGGCTTTCGTTCGGGCTCATTCGGACGTCTTTTGCCTGACTTGCTATTTTTAGCAGTATTTGGCATTCAGCGGAGCACCCCTGCTATTTTTAGCAGTATGGTTTGGTCATGAGCAGAATCAATCACTTCTTCACCAGCTTCAGACGGTTCGTGAATCAGACATATTTTGAGGGAGATATTAATATTTTAATTGTTTAATTAAATATTAATTATTCGAAGCTTATATTATAAAGTTATAATATTTTAATATTATAATTTAAGTGATTTCCTCAAGGGGTCGACCAACATTGAAGGGGGCCACTTTTTAATTATATTTTATAATTAAAAGTGAGTTTGGAACTATTGAAAAATTAAAAGAGAAAAGTTTGAATTTATTTAAATGATGCCTAATTGAGAAAAGTCGAACTTTTGAGGAGATATAAGGGTTTCATTGGGATTTGAGCTCATTATGTTGAATATCGAATTTTTGATCAAGTCTTCTTCTAGAGAACGAAGCCAAGGGTTTCAGTTGTCTACAGGCATTGGAGAACAAGCCATCTTCAGTGTTGCAATTCAGAGGCTGTGAAATATCAACTGATCTATTGCTTTCAGAGGGATATCTTCATTCAGAAGTTATCACAGAACATTCATAGAGTATTTATCTTCAGGGTTTTCAGTCTGTGCTTTATCCAGAAGGGTTCTTCCTGAGGCGCCTATTTTTCAAGATCTAGACATTTTAATCAAGGGCCGTACAAATTGTACTTGCTGCTGCTAAAACCATACTTACAGCAGGGCTGTACCTTCAAGAAAACCGTACCATCTCACCTTGGACAAATCGCCTTCTCTTTGGTCAGTCTGCCATCACTAACTTGGGCGCACATATCTCTAGCATCTTATTCTGACATCTGGCGCAGGGGAGAGTGGATTTTTATCACAGCCGTACCATTTTATGAAGATTATCAGCTTGCTGCAATATCAGGTTTTTCATCAAAATATCGTTGCCTTTTTAGTTGCATGTTATTGGATCTTATTTGTAATCATTCCAAAAGATGAATAAATAGTCTGGCATCAGGAGTTTCAATAGATTCTATCATTTCCAGAGTTGTATTATTTTACTTAAATTTATTCAGCAATTTCTTTCAAAATCACAAATTTCATTTGTCATGCAAAAACACCAAAAAAACCAAAATACACAAAAACAAGCAAAAAACACAGAGTATCAGAAGTTAGCGGAAACAGGGGTTTCTACATTCAACATCTTGTCCGAGATCCTAGATAAAGATTATGATGTTTGTGAGCAATTGCCATCTGATTTGTTTGATATTTGAAGAGGAGAGCAATATGTTTCGCCTACATCCTATGACCTCTCAAGGAGATTGGTTAGACAGAAGGTTGAGAAATTGAAGAAGCAACTGACTACAAGAGAATTGATTTCTTTTGATTTATAGGTTCCATCTTCTCTTCAGGAGGGTAGCATGCCATCATCCAGTGATTCAATTGTGTGGGATGATGAGCTCAAAGAACAAAAAGAGCCCTCTTGTATAGTGACACTAATCGGGGCATTGAGAATATTTCTACAGGTGGAATTAGTGTTGTCCTAATTCCAAATCAGAATATGTGCATTTAGAACTTTGCGGAAAAAGAATTTCAGGCACAATTAGATGGTTATTCATGTGAAGAAGTTAATCAAACACCCCATAGTCTGCACAGATTGAAGAACTAGTTGAAGGTGAATGAGGGTGGGATTGTGGCAGCATTATCTCATCACAATAAAATGCACAAACTAATTGCGAATCACCTTTGGATGATCCAGTTGGAGAGAAGACAAAAGAGAGTTAAAGCAAAGTCTTCTCATGACAACTTGAAGGAGATCAAGGAAGGTATGGGAACAATGAAGACAAACTATTTGCACCTTCTTTCAGACCGTGATCACCTTCTCAACCTCGTTGAGGTCTATTCAGATGCACTGAGAAGGAAAGAAGATGAAGTAGATAAGCTTACACATGAGCTTATGGTTACCAGCGATTCCTTGAGGTGTACTCAGATGGCCCTTCATGAATCCAAGATTCATGTTGATGAGCTTTGCTTAGAGTTGAGTTTGGCTTGAGATTCATTATGTATAGCAAAGACTCAGTCATCTATGGCATCTGAGGCACATGTTGAGGATAGTAGCATGGGTTCTCCTAGCATTCATATTCATGATACATGTGCAGTGCCTTGTGTGTTGGATAGGCATAAGGATTCAGTTGGAGATGGGTACATCATTCTTAATCTTGAGGGGTATGTGACTGAGTTGCTGATTGGTTTTAGTCGAGGGTTTGGAGATAGGCATATCGACAGTAGTATTCCAACACCATCTTCATGGATTCTACGTCCAAGATTGTTGATTGATGGCTGTCCTACCTTGCTAGTTGGAGTTCTGTCATAGTACACTTTGGGGGCAGCAGCAATTGGGGTGGATAAGACTAGTTGGGATTGTCATTTTGGAGTTAGAGGATGGAGTGATGATGAGTTTTTTCCATCCTTGGGCAGCAGGGATACTTTTTACTCCATCATGGACTTGATACACGGGTTACATGGTGTTGTCTTGATTTTTACCGACAGCCTATCAGATTTTGACATATGCTTCTATGCACCTATGATTGGCGTTCTTCATATCCATACAAGACCTCTTGGTGTGGAATGGATTAAGGATGATACAGACACATCAGTCACGGCTGCAAATTCAGGTGACATTAGAGATTTGAGCACCAGGCTCTACTTTAGAACTTTGGAGACTGACCTTGGACAATTTTGTCAGAAGAAGATGGTTTCTTCTAGGTCTTGCACGTTGGACTTGGATATTGTCCCAACCTCTTTCTAGGAAGTAGATGGAATTCATGATGGTACTCTTCTGACTCCTAAAAGTGAGTAAGGACACTTGCAATTGCTTTCTGAGAGAGGTCTTGATGGCATTGTTGCAAGACCAACTCGGCCTGTTTTGAGTTGTGAGTCTTCTTTGGATGATGACAGGGTAAGATGGAGTACACTTGACTATTTGGGTTTTCCATTAGCACAATCAGGGGAGTTCCACCTCGATTGCATCTTGAGGTGTGCTCATTAGTTTGTGTTCGGCCCACATACACAGTATCTGACTATGTCATTGATGGCACAGAGAGGTGGGTTGAATAAGAGGGGTTTAGGTTCACTCTAGAGCAATACATTTCCGACTTAAAGTGATGAGTCCAAGTTTCTTACTTTTCCCTTTCCAGTAGATTGTTTCCAGAAGCAGGGTTTTGAGTTTTGGTCAGATTGGACTCTAGGGGGTATTAGAGTGGCATAGTGGAAATTAGTCGATGTTGAGGATGATGGACTTCCAGGTATCACATTTGAGGCATACCAACACAGTACTTGGAGTTGGCGTGATGGAGTTGATTTACAGAGTTGGGATCCAAGCATTCCATTGCTAGTTGGTTGGTTTTATTGGTTGACAGAGTGTTGTGGTAGTTGTGTTGGATTGGCAGTTGTGGATTGCTTGAGGGAAAGCAATATTTGGGAAGGGAGGACTGTCATGTCCCCGAATTAGAGGTATGGTGATTTAATTAAATTAATTGATTAAGCTGTCCAAATTAATAATCTATCAAAAGGATAGCTTAATTGATTATTTTGATTAAAATAAAGTGGAGACATTAAATTAATTATTTATAAAGTCATTCCAATAAAATAATATCAAAAGGATGACTTTATATTTAATTGATTAATAAAGTGACTAAATAAATCATAAAGCCACTTAAGTGAATAAAATAATATTTTATTCTAGAAGCTTCTTGGAGGTGAATGAGAATTCTTTATAAGGAGTTGAATGCAAGCCATTTTCATCATGTCTAGGATTATTTCTATTTCTCATACCTGTGTGGTAAAAGTTGAGGCTTGCATTGCTCGAGGGTTTGAAGAATCCAGAGTACCAGGTTCGGTTGTGAAATATCAACCCTAGCTGGAATTGTTGAGAAATCCATCTAGGGTTTCTACTTGTGCTTCATTGAAGGATATAATTAATTGCAATAACTATTGTATTATTGCAATTCTAAATATTAAGCTGAGTAGGTGCAATAGCTAATTTATTATTGCATCTTATTGAAAAAGTTTGTTGAGTTGCAACAGCTGAAGTATTGTTGCAAGCATTATTACATTTGGATAACAACAATTGATGTATTGTTGTGTTTCGATTGGAGAAATTATTGAAGACATTTTTAGTTTGACAAATTTTGTGACCCTTGGCCAAATTTGTGGAGTTGGAAGAAATCGACTTTTGGAGAAGTTGATTGCATCTTGGATTTCATTTTCACTTTGAGGAGCATCGATCTCATTTTGGGGCATACAGATTTATTGTGACAGCAAATAAAAATCGTGGCAGCCAGACCCATAATCACAGCATACTGTGGGAAGAAACATTCATAAAATCATGGAACATTGCTTATGCAAGAAGTTCTGATATTTTGAGTACTTGTCCAATGCTCACCATAACGATCAAGGCAGCCGAAGTAGGGAACATAATCGCAGATTTGATAAAGTTGTGGGTTCCATTGGAGACCTCAAACAATGTTTACATAAGGATGACCTCCCAGGTTCATCATTTCAATTGTAATTACTTGCATATGCATGACATTTAGTTGCAGGTCTATAAAGTGTTGGCGTAACAACTAACACCTCTGGAGTATGAGTTGGTACGAACAGCTATGCACACTACACAATGAGTGCTCTTCAAATTAGGAGGGGAAGCTCCCTCTTTGTGCTTGACAAAAGTACCTGAAAAGGGAAATAAACTAAACTATATCCTGTCTTTTTGTTTCAGTTGTAAGAGGTACAAGGCTTTCTCGAAAACTATATACATTGCAGCTAAGTATTTTCTGGTTTCGCAGATCACTAACTACAACTAGGCTAACTACTTTTAATCTATCCAATTTTCTCAAGAAAACAGAGCATGAGGAAATGGAGCAAGAATAATTATCTGACGATAAAAAAGTATAGATTCTCAACTTGAAGTCAAGGTGGCACATCTATCAGCTCAATCTAAACAAGTTTATTACTCACAAAACACCATACGATAAACAAGAATAGATTCTCAACTTGAAGGCAAGGTGGCACATCTATCGACTCAATCTGAACAACTTTATTGAACACAAAACACAATCAATCTAACTAAGGAAAGAATTCACCATCATAATTGCATGAAACCCAAGTGGCATAACAATTCATCATAACAGTAAATATGCATGAACAGAAACAGAACGAGCAATATTGAAGGCAAGGTAGACACAGCATATATTTCTCTCTTGTGCAAAATTTATGTACAAATGAGCAAAAGCTCTTATTTATAGACATCAAAAGGTGTAGGGAACCCTAAAATCACCTTTGAGTCAACTACAGTCTTGCAATGTATGCAAGATTTATTGCTAAACCCTAATAAAGCAAACTATATAGTTAACTGGAAAGCTACCATCAGTTAACCAGTACATCTAACCTAAATGGACAATGTACAAGCATGCACGTCCTTATTGAAAGCAAAGTTAACTGGAACACTACCCTCAGTTAACTAGAAACCCTAATCCTAACTCCTGTGAAGATAATCCTGAGGAAGAGATAAGCATGTACGAAAGCAGCAAGTGAACTCAAGACTGAAAGTCGAGTTAACTGCTGCTCACGACTCTAACCTTGAAACTAACTACAAGTTCCAACTGGCAGATCACTCCAAGTCATCTCGATCCAATACCTCGATCAAGAATCCATCAATCACTCTGTCTTCTGGCACTTTGATACTATCCAAAACAATAATCTGTTTCCTCAGTTCTCTGTCACTCTCCTTGATTGTATGCATACATTCTCTGACATCTTCAGCCGCTTTCTTGAAATTAGCTGAAATCACTGAAATGTTCTCCAACTTAGTTGCCATAGGATCTCCCTCAAGGTTATCATGAATTAGGTTTTTGAACTCAACTTGCACTACGTTCAATTCAATATACGTGCCATCCTCAAGAAGATAATGACACGGAATCTGAACAACAAAACCACTAACGAGTGCAAGAGCTCCGATAACATTATCTTTAAGTTAAAACAACTTGGTAGAGATCTTTTCACATATCTCCACTTCGAACAGGTGTTGCTCCTTCCAAGTGAAAACCTTGTCTCTATCTTCATCAATCTCCAAGGCATCATATGCAATAGACAACTGAGATACAAGAACTCGATCCTTGGCCAAACTCTCTGCAACTGAAATTTCAAGCAGCTGGATGCCTTGCCGAAGTTTATGTGCATCACTCCTCAACTGATACAAATCCATAAGAAGATACTGACCTGTAACAATTAAGCTTTCAATCCAGTTGTCCAAAAGTCTGCCATGATTGACTAACTGATCCAGCTTTCGTTGTTCTACAGGTGTATTCAATGGAAGAATAGGCGCTCTACTCGAATTTCCATGGACAAGATCAGAGATATATTGACGAAGTTGACTGTTCTCAGCTTTAAGTAGTGCCCTATCCTCCCCATCCTTCGTGATGCATTCTTCAGGATTATTGGTGACAATCTTAAGAAGGTTCACATTTGTCTCTCAAGTGGTCCTGCCAAGATTTGCCTTGGTGAAAGTAAAGTCACCGACTTCAACTTCATCTAGGCTCTTACCCTCTGGAGGAATAGCAACCTCTGTAACAATCTCCGACTCTGGAGTCGTCTCGATATGCACCTACTTCTTGATTTTCTTGTTCGACCTCTTCTGATAAGGCTCACCGAACTCAAATAAATCAAGATTGTATGAAGGTTCTCGCCTTTGTCTCCCCAAACTTCTCTCGAGCCAACAAGACTGAACAATATTATCAATTCGAGGAGAGACTGTCCCTGATGTATCAACCTGTGGTGGTTCGGTTGTCTCTGATCCTACTCGAACTGGTATCTTAGGCTCTGAATCTATATCAATAGGTTGCACACGTGGTGAACTAGGAGGTGAAGCGCGAGGTTCAGCCTAAATGACTGTCTCCATTGGAATCTCAGGTGCATTCTCGACTTGTTTCTGCTTCCTTTTACTAGTAGTCCTCTTTCCTGTGTTTCCACTAAGTCTAACTCCTTCAGGTGGCGTCACAATAGCCTTGACCCAAGGCCTTGACCTCAAAGTAGAAGGTAATGAAGAAAATTCACTGGCGGCTCTGCTACAAGAACTGACTTTCGCCTTCGTTTACTCTCCAAGAACTGCTTGCTAGTCTTGATAACCGATCTAGACACCTCCTCAATAGAAGTATTCTCCTTAGCATACCAATCTGGTGAGCGAAGTGGCTGCCGAGCAATTTGATCCTTGACATATGAATTGAGAAGAACCTCTTCATCATCATCTGATAGACCATCAACATCCTCTAATAGATAATCAGAGAGCTGAGTGATAGTGAGTCTACAATAGTGACAACAAAGAACCTCGAATTCATCTTCACAATTAGCCCAAAAATCTTCAAGTGTTGGCTTATGTGCAATCCCTCGCTCTAACCTGGCTACATAATGACCCAAAGGATCACAGGAACGCCTCTCAGTATGAGTTTTAAGTTTGAATCTCTCCATCTCAGTTGACATATGCTTGGCATCTGCTGCAGTTCTGCATGCGAAAATGCCCAATCCGAACGGAAACGTAGTTGCAGACTTATGACGACTACGAAGAAAGGAATGAACGTGCTGCATTTGTCTGAGAAACTCCATGAAGATGATCTTGTCTGAAGGATACCTCAGCAACATCAAGGGCTCTCCAACATATCCATAAACCCGGATGTATGTGAAAGTAGGGAATTGGATAAACCAATCCGCCCAAGTCTCCATTGCTGATTTTGCTTCTGCAGAACTACGAATGTGTATTTCGTTATCAAGATCTTTCACTGTCCTCATGGAAAAGTGATCATTCACTGCTCGGAAATCTTGTGCAAATTTAGAAAACTCCAACTAAGAATAGTACTCAGTTTTCTCTGCAAAATCAACCAAGTCTTGATGACCAACCTCTGTCTCTTTTATTTCTTCCACCTTGGAGACCACTACAGTTGGCAGATAGACACCTTGATACTTATATTTCATTCTATCTTTTGCTTTTGAAGACAATGGAGGTTTTTTGGCAGTCATTTGAGAGCAACTGAATCTTTGATCAATCAACTTTGAGGATTTTGGAAAGAGACTGCAAGATGTGGAGTCAGAACAAATGTTAGTCCTTAAACATGGGAATGCGTGAGGCAAGCAACGATGATGAGCAAGCATGGAGCGAATGACAAGGCACGCAAAACGATGCACAAAGTGGACGAAAGGAGGTTTGAAACGAAATTGGAAAGTTTTGAGGTGTTTGGAAGAAAAATTGGGAAAAGTGTAAGGGCACTGAAAATCAGCATCCTTGCAATTAGGGGAAAACAAACTTTGGTGCAGAGGCACTGAAAAACAGCACTACTGCACTTAGAATGTTGAAACAAAGTTCAAAATGTTAGGGCGTTGTTTTTTGGCGCCCTTACACTTTGCTCAATCAATTTTTTTTGGTGTAAGGCGAGAGTGGACTAAAACGGCACGCCATTGTTAGAGAATCTTCAACACTTAGGAGATTTCAAAACATAGAGTATGTTTAAGGTGCAAAATCCTCTGAGGACGGCACCATGGCATAATGAGGGACTTTCAGCCAAGATCAAAACGAGTGTCATAGCATGAAGAAAACACGCGCATGAAGCTATTCAAGGAATGATCAAGAACAAAAGATAGGAGGGGAACACCAAATGAAAACCCCTTGGTAAACATGAGGAAGAAACCTGAACAAGAGAACTCACACGAAAAGAGAGAAACAAACGCGATAAGAAAGGAAAATTAACGTGTAAAGAAAGGAAGAGAAACGCATTTGGAGAGAAAAGAACTCATGTGCAAGGAGAAAACTCAGGCGCAAGGAGAGCAGGAAAACTCACACATAGGGAGAGAAAACACGTTTATTTACAGAAATCAAGATCAGGACTTGACAAAAAGAAACGCATTAACAAAACCTATCAAAATAGAACGCAGACATAAAGAGAAATAAAGAAAAGAAAATCGAATAATAACATACCTGAAGCAAGACTTCAAAACCCTAGCACGAACAAGGAGAAGGTCCTCAAGAAAACGCGTTTTTGGAGAAGGAAAATGCGCGCCCAACAAAGGGAAGATAAGTTGAAGACCACAATTCATGAAAATAAAACATAAAATCACTTTTAAGTGATTGGGAAACATAAAAAACCTAACTCAAGTCACACATTAAATTGAGGCATAAAAGATGGCACGAAAAGCAAAATATGCAAATGACACAAAGAAGTGTCCCTGAGCCAAAAATTGGCTAAGTCTGACAACAGTGTGTAAGAGCGCACTTTTTCAGCGCTTCTACATTTTTTGACAAATCACTTTTCATGCAGCGGGGCTGATTTTTGGCGCCCCTGCACTTTCAACACTTCGTTAAATTTTGAACATGGGCAACAGCGCACTTTTTTGAGTCAACTGCACTTTTCACAATTTGACTATGAACAGTGAGACTTCGCGAAGGGGCTCGTTTCGAAGGTCTTCGCGAGGCGAACATAGGGGGATGCTCAAACTGACTATTTTGAAGTGTTGGAACGCATTACGAGGTGGCTCAAAAATCACCTCGTTTTGCGTGCTTGAACTACACGAACCTAGGAAATAGACAAGTTTCGTAGGGGGTTATCTGTGGAACGAGTGTTGCTAGATTCCACGATAACAAGCGCAGGCAAGGCACCAAAACATACAAATCGAAACTCTCTGAGCGAGTTGTTGTCACAGAAGGTGCATCAGAGAGGCAAGATGGTGACTAGCCCAACAAGTTTGAATGTGGAATGGCAGAAGCTTTTGAGGTTAACCGAAAACGAGTCAGTGGGCCTTGTACAACATTGTAAAACCTGTGAAACAATCTGGGTGGCGAACGGGCAGGATGACAGAGCATACTGGCTAAGAGTATTTCCAACAACTCTTAGGGGAATAGCAATCGATTGGTATATCGAACTAGAAGTGGGACAAAAACACATGAGAAGCATTGAAATGAGCATTTCAAGAAGAATTCAAACTCCTAAGAGATGACAATGAGATTGTAGCAAAGATATACCATACAAAGCAAGGTAAGAATGAGAACATACGAGCCTACAATTGTAGACACAAGGAACTTTTGGTCAAACTAGAAATCCAACCAACCAATGGGTTGAAGAAGAGGTGGTTCATCGAAGGGTTGATATCTTCATTAAGGAAGAAGATGAAGTTCGTACATTCATCGTACGCCGACACCAACAATCAGGCAATGGACATAGAAAACGAAGACAAGAATCTTCCCAAGGATAGAGGAAGATAGACGATGATGAGAGCACAGACGATAGTAGCGATAGGGAATCAAAGACAGTCCAAGCCATGAGAAAAGACATAATAAGGATTCTGAAAGAGTTGAAGGCCGAAAGGAGAATACAATAGAAAACAAAGAGTTGTGGTGCACCAAATGCAAAAGAGAGGGTCACAAAAAGGTAAACTATCCGAAAAAATTATTCTGCGATATCTGCCAAGTGATGGGAGATTCCATCAAGGAATACCCATACAATCTAAAAACAAGAAGCACACAAGTGCTCTTCACCCAAGGAGAACAGTCAACTCCTCCGACCACATCGTAGAAACTTCAAAACACTAATAGTAATGCATCTCAAGGCAGATACAAGAACAGAAGAGGAAATAACAATTGGTTCAACAACAGTGGACCAAGGATTAGAATCCACTACGATGCAAAGGGATGACCAATGATTCAATGCAGAAAGTGTAACAAATGGGGTCACTTCTCCCGCAAATGTCAAAGTAACCAAGACAAAACGGGGATGCTATGTAAGTGATGTCGACTAAATGGCCATGAAGACACCAACTGCCCAAAACAGGAAGGCATCAATATGTTGGACATGGAGGATTGGAACGAAGAGATACTGGCAATCACTAGAGCAAAAACAAAGAAAGCCATCTACCAAGACCCTCGTACGAAAAAGCAACAAATGAAGGAAGCCAAAGCAGAGGTAGAACAAGTGATGGCTAAAGAACAAAGAACCTCTCAAGAAACTACATGTACCTCGTGGTGGTCGAAGTCAAGAAAGAACATCGTACAACATATACTACAAACCACCTTACCAATCAAAC
Organism: Sequoia sempervirens; assembly: GCA_007258455.2. NCBI lineage: Eukaryota > Viridiplantae > Streptophyta > Pinopsida > Cupressales > Cupressaceae > Sequoia > Sequoia sempervirens. Next base: position 14,337 of record VDFB02105252.1, on the reverse strand, counting down.
TGACAGACCTTATCCAAACTATGGCACAATTAGGAATGGAAATCACGAACATAGTTGGTGACGAACAACTCTACTGACAAGAAGGTCAAAGGAAGGAGATGGTAGTAGAACTGCCACTCGAAGGTGAACAAGTCATTGACCCAACATTATTGATGGTAAACATCAGGAAGAGACCGACAATTGTACAAATGGAGATCGGAGGGAAGAATCTAACAAACACAATTGTCGATGGAGGATTAGGAGTCAAGGTACTACCCAAAGCCACATGGAAGTGTCTTGAGGAACCAACGCTCTAGCCAGTAACATTCCAATTTGTGGGCACCAACCGGCATTGCATCAAGCCATTGGGAACACTAATGGTGCATAAGATGATCAAGACAACCATTCTTGTTGAACTTTGTAGTCATCCCACTATAGAGAAAGGCATACGATGCACTACTCGGAAGAGGGTGGGTGATTGCAGCAAAGGATATACACAATTGGAAAAGAAATACACTATCCATAGAGAACAATGGAAGGAAATATCTAATCGACTTGAGAAACCAAGCAATCAGTGAAGAATTGGCATCATCAAACTTGAAGTCTGAAGGAGGATCAGGAATGCACGAAGAAAGGGGAATCATGGAACCGAATGACGAAAATATCCTTGATCTCCAACAATGCTCAGAGGATGAGACAATTTCACTCAACAACATCTTCCATTGGTAGATGGAGGATTACGAAGTACTCCAACGAGACTGCAATATGTTGCAAATCAATGAAATTGAAGGGGAAGAAGAAGATGCAATATCGACGAGACAAACATTTTCTCTAGAATACGGAGAATACAAAGGAGTGGCCAAGGTAGTCGTCACGCCAGCACACAACTTCGAAAGAGACAAGATGATCAAGTTGTTGACGTTTAAATTCACACCTCTAGAATGCGTATTTGAAACGGACAGCTATGCACAGTAAAACTGCTCTTCAAATTAGGAGGGGAGGCTCCCTCTTGCTAATGGTGTTGAAAGAAAGTAAACTAAGAACTAAGTTGCCCATCTTTTTTATCAGCTTACAGCACAAGGTTTATTAAACACAAACACCGCAGCTGAGATTTTTTGTTTTAAGAACTTCCATTACGACTAACTTAAACTAAAGACGTTTCTAAATTCTCAAGCAATAAGCAAAGCAATAGAAACTAGAAATGAACAAGGTAGATTTTCTGAAAAAATACTTCGATAAAATCTCTCTCAACAAACACCTACACACTTCACTATAAGTTGAAATCAAGATCATAAAAGTAGAAAATAAATAACGGAAATCTGAGATTTTGGACCAAGGCAAAGGAGGCTCATGATTTTATTACTCAAACTTTTTGAACAATACTCACTTCTAACATGCCTGGAACAAGAAGTTGCAGCTAAAGAGGCTTGCAATCTTGCTCTACACAATAGAAACAACAATCACACTAACTCCTTGTTGGCTAAAGAGGCTCAACAATTTGCTATCACATCACAATTGAACAACACTTGAATAACAAATAGAAGGCACAATAGGCTCAGCATTTTGTTATCACTAGCATGGTTAAAGAAACTAATGAGCAAAGGCTCTTATTTATAGACAAGCAGAGGAGTAGGGAACCCTAAAATCTCCTTGCTTTCACAATCTAGGGCTTGCTCAGCAAGCAAGCTTTATTACTAAATCTAGAAAGAAGATAACATCCATCACCTAAGAAAGCAAAAAAAGCGGGAAACGCAAACTATTACATTTATCTTCTTTCTTCTTCTCAAAAAATGGATAAGAATTATTCCAAGAATGGAAAGAAAGCGGGAAAGAAAGCTTCTAGAAGAAAGTTGCTTTAAAGCTCAATCACATCCGCTAGGAAGTTGGAAATTGTGTCCCGGTTCAATGCATCTCTGCCATCAATAGCAAAAATCCACTTTTCTAGAATATCTTCAGCATATGCAACTGACCTAAGGAAATCTTCGACCTCATTGACCGCTTTCTCAAACTTTGTTGACATCATCGAGATATGACCTATCCTTCCGCCAACTGGATTGCAACTGTGAACAACACTCTGAAATTGATCTTGCACTTCATCAAGCCCAATGTAGGAACCATCTTCAAGACTGTACTCAAAAGGAATCTCTATGATAAACTCACTGATGAAAAGGAGAGCTTCAATCACCCTTCGTCTGTAGGCGATAAATTCTTCGGATATCCTCTCATAGGTTTTAACTTTGAAAACATGGCGCTCTCTCCAAGCAAGGATTTGTTTCTTGTGTTCTTTTGAAATTGCTAAACCATAAGCTGTGTCTAAATCAGCAATGATCTCATGCCTTGGTCTTACTTCAGCCAATGTTTGTTCAAACCCTTGGATATCCTGATGTAGCTCATGAGCATTTTCTCTCAACTGGAACATCCGTGCCAAGACCTCCTTTCCTTTGACAATGAAGCTCTCGATCCACTCCTGAGTCTCTTTCCCACAAATGACCAGCTGTCTCAACTGATGATGATCAGTTGGTGTCTCTAAGATCTGGGGCAGCAATTGAGTTGCTTGTGAAGAACCATGGACAAGGTTGGAAATATAAAGCCTGAGCTGCTGATTTTTAGCCTTGAGGGCTGCCTTGTCTTCTCCATCTTTAAGCACTCTTTCCTGAAGGTTTTCGGACACAACTCTGAAAAGACTCACATCTGCATGTCTGGTATTTCTACCAAGATTAGCCTTGACCATGACGAAGTCATCCATATTCACCTCATCCCTGTTCTTATCCTCTGGTGGCAATGCAGTCTCCATGATTATCTCGTTATTAGGATTCCTATCAAAGTGAACTTGCTTCTTTGTTTTCTTCTTAGGAGGTTCCTGATAGATGTTATCGAGATCATCAACACACACCTGATATGAAGGCCTTCTTCTCACCCTTCCCAAGGAGTTCTCTAGCCAAGACATGGTAGTATCTTTACTAACTTCCCTAGGAGGTACAATTTCAATCTCTTCATCTTCAATATCAAGGTCGATGTGAATCGGTGAAGAATCTGTCAAAGGTACAGAAACATGTGTTGAAGGTGGCTCCTCTGCTTCTTTCTGAGGTACAGGCTCGTCAGGAGGAGGTTCTGTTTCAGCTGTAGGTTGCTCTTGTATGACTATGCCAGAGAAGTCTAACCTTCTTCTTGCATTTTTATTCGATCTACTACCTTTGACGCCTTCTTGAGACTGACTCTTACCCTTTCCTTTTGACTATGCTCTGGAAGAAGAGGGAATTGTCCTTGGCGGTGTTATGACCCGATTTGGCGTAAATTAAAAACTTTCCAATTCTCACTTTAAACATGTAAAGGTAACATATAACAAAGATAATACAATAAAATTTCTTCCTTTCTTTATTGATAAACACGTACAAGTTACAATATGTTTCCTCATGAATTTCATTTTCATTGCAAATATAAATCAGAGTTAAAATGTAATATAGTTACATACATAGCTCGTAAGCTTTTGCACAAATAGAAGTAAGAAGGTCCAGGAGTCCGTCCTTTCAAATCTTGGTACATTGGCCGCTTACTGTGGAGGAGAAACATCACTCGGGCGCTTTTCCGCCAACCACGGACTTATAATGCGGTCCCCCGCACGATCATTTTGCAATGAACGGCCCTCCCTTCGAAGAAGAGATTGGTAGGGTATCCTTTAACGATTACCAACTGAGCATAGTGCAATGTCCTACTCAACTAGAACCTTGCTATTTCACAATCTCGATCTAGTACTCGGATCACAATGAACTGACAGTGTAATCTCAACTATCTCACATCTAGGTGGATGTCGTACCTTTCACTACTTTGGCCAAAGTATTCTCATTCAGTACTTCGAATGAAGGTCATCTATCATAAACACTACTCAAGGACGATTTGACTTGAGGCTTCCTTACTCTACGCATAGGTTTTGTCCTTCAATGGATGAAACCGTCATCCCAGACATCCTACAACCATACTAACTTAATGGAGATGAACAGTCTACAAGTGTCTTTATTTTATTCCTCCTATTAAGGAAATCTTTTTCCTAGAAGTACTTCGCTTACTTAGTTATCTAATAGCCTAAGCTAAAAGACCATACTTGTTTCGACCTTCATTTCGATCCTAGTAGTAAATAAGTATATCTACGTATTCTCCATATAGAGATCATACAAAGTTTGCAAAAACAATCAAATGCTTATAAACTCTTCTCTAAATAATGCAGATTAAGTAAAGCCACCCTTGAGCTCTTTAATCATTTGATTCCCTTTTCACTACCCCCATAATCTTAAATTCTTATACATTTGCCTTTAAATGAAATGCACAAAGAGAGTTTGCCCCATCAGTTCTCAATTAATTTTGACCTATTTGAAATCTCAAACACACAAGGAAAAATGCAGCCTTTCAACAAGAATTACAAAGAAATAGAAAATCATGCCTGATATTCAAAGCTTCTCACAGTACTGTTTCTCTCTTAGCAACTTTCAGAATTTCCAGTTGACAATCGTTTCCTTGCTAGATTCACAGAGTACGATGAACTCCAAGATTACTCTTTTACAATGGCACTCCACTATAAGAAGATTACCCAGCAATGACTCTTACTTCTCTCAAAGTATCAAATAATGTATCGCTGCAATTAATTACTGTCAAAAGCTCTCTGTATCTCACTTACTCAGTATTTAGAAAATGCAGTAATATGGTAAATATCACAACTCAGAAAAACGGATTTGTAACTTAATGACTTGCTAATTTTAGACTTCAAAAACAGATAACACACACAGACTCACAATACTGGCTCTCAAATTTGTAGTGTATAAGCTCTCTAAAAACGTTAATGAAGAGAAAATCTGAAGTGTATTCGAATGAAAGTTTGTGAAGTATTTCTAGGCCGCAGTTAAAACAGTTTCCCCATTTTTGGGCATGTATATTGACAGATTTCAATGTTTACTCAGTCAAAATGCTACTTGCCATTTATCCAAACCCTTAGTCATGTTCTTCCATGATGATTCGACTTCTATACAGCCAGCAATTCGAAGAATATTTCAACTTACAATAAAAACGAAATTTACATCCACGTTTTTCTGCCAGGCGTAAGAATTTTCCATGATATTTTTGCTGCGTTCTAGGTCAAGTTCCAAATTGACACAGCTCAGTAGTTTGTTGCTATTTTCTGGTTTTTGAGCTTTGAAAATGTCTTCTTTCATCCCCAGCTGCGCAAGGACCTCCGCCATTTTCACGGGAGAGTTTCTCTTTAATATTTTCATTCATTTCCTAAGTTCGACTTTTCAATTTTTTCTTTTATGAAGTTTATTTCATTTTCAAATGTATTTTTGAAAAGTTTAAGAATTTCATACGGCTATCTTCTAAACTTTCACAAATGTAAAATGCGAATTTAATCCTTCCATATTTTACAAATTACAAATTTCTTTCTTCCATTTTTAACACTATAAAATGTGAATTTCATTCTTTTGAAATTGAAATTGTTTTAATAATTTCTATTTGTATATTTTATTTATTAATGTATTTATTTTAAACATTAATATTTATTTATATATAAACGTATTTATATATAAATAAATATTAATTTTAATATTAATACATTTAATTAATAAAATATACAAATATATTATTATTTATACATTTCTTATGTATTGATATTTATATATATATAAATATATATATTAATAATCACCTTATTAATATATATATTATATATATAAATATATATTTAAATCTTCCAGATAATAATACTTGAATATCATTCATATCAAGGTATCAGGCGGAATGTGTACGTGTAAACATGTCTACATATACTCTATGTATATACATATGTATGCGTATATACATGTCGATACATATGTACAAGCATATCCATTTGCTTAATGTACATACGTATTGATATGTCTATACATTTAAATATGTGTATACAGTGTATACATGTGTATACGTACCCATTCAACCTTTATCACATTCTTTCTATTACATTCATTCACCGGGATTCACAGTAAAGTCAGACTAACATTCAATCACATCATATAAAGCATAAGGAAATAAATCATACTCCTAAGCCTAAGGATGACTTATCTAGACCATTCATAACTGATATGGTTTCTCAGAGCCTATACTGACGTGTGTATATGCTCAATTTGGTAATCGTTACTGTTTACCCGACCAAGTTCCTCCCCGAATGATGTCTCTCCTCTGTCCGGAGGATCAGTCTTCGTACCTGCACGCCATGACATGACACCAGCAGTCATATGCTCACAACAAGGCAGTTTGCATAAAACATTATAAAAAGTTAGAATAACATTATTCCATAACTGTATGCAACATTTAATCAAGACTAAATCATTTAGAAGTAACAATCAAATGAAACCATCATTTTAAACAAGACTCATTGAATAACGAGATCAACCATGTTTTATTCATCATCAAGATCCAAACATTACAATCAATTGCCCTATACAATAGTAGCTATAATATCGGGATGTAACAGGCGGCTCTGCTACTGGAATGGATTTTTTTCTCTTAAGGATTAGGAAAACCTTGCTGTGCTCAAGGACTTGTCTTGTCCAGTCTTCAACTGAGAGTGACTCTTTATTAGCCCAGTTAACTTGTGGAAGGGGTTGATCTTCAATTCGCTTCTGAGTATACATCGAGAGAAGCACATCTCGTCATCATCTGATAACCATTCTATGTCTTCATTTAAACAATCCTTCATCTGGTGGAGAGTAAGCCTGCTGTAACTACGTCTCCGCACCTCGAACTCATCTGTACAATTGGCCCAAAAAATCAAGTGCGGCTATATGATCATAGTTCTTCTCGAGTCAGCCAGCGTAGACACCATGAGGATCAAATGATCGTCTCTTGCTGTAAGGCTTGAGACCGAGTTTATCTAGCTCATCTCCCATTGTCTTAGCATCTGTAGCAGTCCTGCATGTGTAGATTCCCAACCCTAATGGAAACTGAAGGTAGGGTTTCCTTCTATTCCTCAAAACTTTGTCAACATTGTGTGCTTGCCTCAAGAATTCCATGAAGACGACCTCGTCTGATGGGTACCTCGGTAACATGAGCGGGGCACCTGAATAGCCATAGACCCTGAGATAGGTGAAGGTAGGAAACTGTATGAACCAATCAGCTCACTCCGCCATCGCTGCCCTAGCAACTGAAGATATACAAACGTGTAATTCATTATCTAGGTCCCGCACTGTGTACATCAGAAAAGCCTCGTTCACTCTATTGTAGTGATGCAGCGACTTCGTGAATTCCAACTAGGGATAGTAGTTATATTTATGTTGTACACTCAATGATCCCTCAGTGTTCAACCCTCTAAATTGACCTTGATAGGCCACCAGGTAGACTAGGTAAGACACCATATGAAACTCATGAAATTGGAAATATTCTATCATCTACTGATATAGGCTGTCACTGATCAAGGTAGGCCAATCATAGAACTCAGTTTTCTTCATGATGTGGGGTATGGCGTAAAACATCCAAGGCTGAAACTTGGTGGCATCTTCTGAGCCAGTTACCCTGTTGAGCAAGGTGATAATGATAGCAATTTCATCCTTAAACTCTCCTCGCCCGATGTTCTTTGGCAAAGTATTATGCTTTTCTTTCATCCGCCTCAGTGCAATCTTCTTACTATATTTATCTTTGTGCATTCCCCATATCCTTTCACATTCACCTTTTGAGATAGTAACGCTTTCAGGCCACGGGGGAATGGAAAAACACTTCTCGATCATATCAGGCTTTAGACTGCAAATCAATCTGCCATCTACTAACTGGATCTCCCTTGTAGCCGGGTTGTGATGCTTGATGCAAGCGATTACGAACTCAAGACTCTCAATTGATATAGGAATAGACACTGCTGTGAGGAGTCCAAAATGTCCCAGGTTTCTGATTGAGGTGTTGCCTGCGCTCTCCAAAGCGTGTAGATCAAACATCAACTTGATATGATGCAAGTCTATCTCAACTGTTTTGATTTAATCATGATAGAGGGCTGATTCAATCTTGAAAACATTGGGAGTGTACTCCATTTCGGAAAACTTGAAGAATGACTGTAAACTCACCTAGGTTCAAACTAGTTTTGAGCAACTTCTATTTTTAGAATGCTGAATTTTCTTGCTCCAACGGACAAATTTTTTGAAAACTTTTCTGAGATATGGGTTTTGCTCAAAATTTTGTTGAAAGACAACCCAGATCGTCCATTTTTGACAATTTTGAATTTTGACTAAAAAGGCAGCAAACCCTAATTTCTTCAATTTTTCACGAAAAAAGCTAGCACCTGGGTTTTGTTCAGAATATGATTAGAAACGAACCCAGTTGATTAGATTTGTAAAATAATGATGGCTGATCGAAAAAGCAGCCAACCCTAGGATTTGAAACTTTCTTGAAAAAAGCTGTGATATGGGTTTTCTTCAGATGACTGATTTGAGAGGACCCAGATGGTTGAAAACTGAATGCATTGAGGATTTCACTGACATGCAAATAAAAAGCAGCTGCTGCAACTTGATGAAGTTCTTGAAAATTTCTTTAGAAGAATGGAGTGAAAAGACCCAGATGGCTGAAAATTTGAAAACCTTGGCCCTCTCCTTGAAAAACTTGATCTTCTAGATGAAAAAGCTTGAAAAAGCAAGGGTTTATGTTGCTGGTCTGAAAAATATGATGAATAACCAGCAAATATGAATTCTTGAATCATAAAAATTCTTCAAACTTGCTGCTCCAACTTTCTCCTTTGAATGCTACCTGCAAAAATAATAAAAATTACATGAAAGAAAGGTGTTAAATAGACTTAGGGTTTTGTTTTTGCTTTGCTTTCTATTGCTTTTATTTTCAAAACCCTAAAATCTCAACTCATTGAACTGGGATGCTTTCCTTCACTTGCAATTTTGAAAACTTTGAAAACTTTAGAAATTTTACTAAGGCATGAGAAGTTGGGTGCCCTTCAAGCAATGTTAGTCAATTTTTTGATATTTTCAACTTTTCGCCATTTTCACCCCCTACTTCGCCTTTGATTTTTGGATTGCAGATTAATCTGATGAGCGAGCTGAAGGATTCATCACGGAGCCTGACTAATTCTGAGAAGGTTGTTCTGGAGGCGTCTCTAGCAAAAAACTTCATCTTCACCTTTGAATTCATGGGAGCCTTTTCCTTCCAGGGACGCCCATTTTGTTCAGAGTTAGCCATTTTTGTGATCTTCAAGTTCTTCCTTTTCCCTTTGATCTTCTGATGAAATCCTGGTTCTGGGAGCTACGTTGATCTGATCGACTAACTATCAGCTCCATTGGATAACTCAACTAAAACTGACGAAGTGATTTTAGAAGCCGTATCTGCAAATTCTAACATCTTTAGGCTCAAAATCTTGGGCGCCCTTGCTCTCCAGGGGCGCTCACTTTAAGCAGACTTAGCCATTTTCACTTTCTTCATCCTTTCACTTCTACAGATGATCTCACTAGATCTGGTGATCCAGAGCTCGAATTGACTGATAGCTAGGCTCATTGCGTAGCTGACGAGATATTAGGAGGGGTCTCCTGGGAGAGACTTCATCAGATAATGAGTTTTAAACCTTCAAAAGCTTGGGCGCCCCTCTTGGCTGGGGGCGCCCATGTTCACCAAAGTTAGATTATTTTTTTACTTTTTCTTGCTTGCTTCTGAACCTTGGTTCTTAGCCCTCGTCAGACCCTCTGTTCAGCTCCTCGTATCTGGCAACTGTGATCTCCGATTGGCGTACTGGATATCTTGTTGGAGAGCCGGATCAATTGTGAAGAGATCATGTTAGAGCTACATCTCTAGATTCATCTGTTTAGGCCCTTGAAAACTTGGGCACCTCTTCTCTCCTGGGGCGCCCAAACCTTCCAGACTTAGTCATTTTTTCATCTGATTTCATCTTCAAGTTCAAACCCTCATTCTGTATCCTTGACTTCGATCTGAATTTGCCGAAAGATGACGTCAGATGATCTAATGGAGACAGGCGTGGCGAAGCCGGCTGAATACTGAAGAGATTGAGCACTTTAATAAACCCTAACTGCTGGATTAGGTGCCTCAAAAAGTTGGGCGCCCTTCTTCACCTGGGGCGCCCAAACTCACCAGACTTAGTCAAATTTTGATAATTTTAATTTTCTCTCGTTCTGACATCAGTTTGGATACACCCGTTCAGCTTTGAATCCCGAGCAACTAGATGATCTAATGACTACACCATCGAACTCGCTGCGGAGATGACAAAGAACTGAACAATTTCTATTGGAAGTGTAAACCCTAATTACCTCATCTGGTGCCCTAAGAAGATGGGCGCCCTTTCTTACTTGGGGCACCCAAGTTTGGCAATGTTGGAAAATTTTCACCATTTTTCACCTTTTTCTTTGTTCTTCATGCAAGCTCATGAACTCACCTTCTGTCGTATGCTTTAAATGTTGAATCTGACGCCTGCCAGCATGACTGACCTCCATTAATGACCTCGGAGCTCCTGATATGCTTCTGAAAAAGAAGAATAGACCCAGTAGGGAAAAACTGATTATTTTGAGATTCTGACTGCACCAGCCTAATATGGATGTATTTTGAACCAATAAAAATTAGTTTGGACGCTAACGGACCAACTTTCTATTTTTAGAAAGTTTTGCCAGTATCCATTTCCAAAGAAACCCAGAAAAACCCAGAAAAAGTTACTAAATTAAGAAAATTTCTAAAAATAGCAATTTTCCTAAACTTTAGGGATGAAAAACTGAGATCTAGGTTTTGTAGGTTAAGCTACTCTAGGAAGACCCAGATTGTCAGATTTTGAAAATTTTGCGTTTTAACCCCTCATGAAAGACATGCACACCCAAATTTTGACCTTCTTGACTAATTTAACAAGACTTTTACTCATTTCTTCAAAATGTCTAAGTGTAACAAAAATTTTAATTTTCAGGTGGTACAACACAAGTACAAAGGACAGACCATAAAGAAGGTAAATCTGGGAGAAGAGGATTCTCCCCGAATGATTCTAGTCGGAGATAACTGAAATCCAATGTTGAAGACGACATTTAAAACCTTCACAAAATACAAAGATGTCTTTGCATAGACATACAAGGACTTTGTAATGTCCCCTTCTCATCAATAATCTATTCTGACACTCATCAACCTATTCTGGAAGCCTGTAGGCGTGTGTGAGGAAAAATTAGGGTTTCCAGTTTTGAGGTTCTTTGGCATTTCTGAGAGTTTACTATTTATAGTAAATTCTATTTTTAGCAGTATGGAGTTTGTCAACTTTCAGAACATCATTTCTAGTTGGAGCATTTATTTGCAATTCATGTTTGATTTCTTAAGGCATTTTTATGGTGATTAAGGCATTAAGGTTATATTTGCAGTTGACCCCTTGGCCTAGGAAAACAACTTAAGTTGTGTTTAAAAAGAGGGACTTGGAAGGGGTATGCCATCATAAAGGTGATTTAATTATTATTGAAGATAAAAGCCTTGAGAAATAAAATGGACGCCGTTTTGAAGAAGTTATTATTTTAAAATAAAGATTTTATATTGCCTTGTAAAGTGGACGCCTTTTTGTGAAGCTGAAAGGTTTCTAGAAATATGAAGTCTCTGTGACTGTTGGTGTCTTTTCTTGAGGAATTGAAGAGTCTTCTACTCTTCTATAAAATGAAGGCTTTGTTCTAGCATTGGGATCCATTCATGTTATCATACTGTTATGGTGTCAGAATGACAAATGAAACCTTGCTTCGAGGATGCTACCTCCTAGCCATTAACCAATTTCGTGTTTGAAATACAACACCTAGTTGGAATTTGCTGCTTCTCATCCAGACTAGCAGATTGTGCTCAACAGAAGAAGTTTTGATGATAATTCCAGTTTTTGAGTTGCTGATTCACATACAGCTGAAAGTGAAAATTTGAATGCATCTCGTTGAGTAAGTTTATTTTGATTATGGGTATTTTAGCTAAGTGTTTGCTAAGCCAAGGCACCTCCTCTTGCAAAGTTTGAGATTTAATTTCGAAGGTTCTGATTTTTAATGACAAAATTGCCCTTCAAGAGGGCCGTACCATTCTTAGAGGCTTTGGAATTTGTGCCAGAAATATATGTGCAGTTTGGTTGCTGTTTGATGATCAGAATATGTTCGCCTACCTTCTAAAAAGACACAGCAAAAGACGGCATTCGATTTGGAGGTGAATTAAGTGAGTTATGAACATTTCATTGGTTTTCACAGTTGCTGATTGACATTTCTAGTTTACTGTTTTTTGTATCAGACTTTAGAAGTTCTGATTTTTGATTCATTATCAGCAGTTAGAGAGATAAATAATTGTATGAGATCATCTATTACTCATGTGTTTGAAGACTATTGTAATTCATTTGCAATTTGCAGCTTATTTCTTATTTGTGAAGACTGTAAACAATAGTGCTGCTCCAGTTCTAATTGGTTCAATTAACTCTTCTTCTTCTCACATAAGTACCCCTGGATGGTTTACTGCCAGTGTGGATAATTTGATTGTAACTCTCTTGTACCCACTTTCATAGTGGTGAATCCCCACAATTCTGTGGATGCCCGCCGCAGCGGATGAATTAGATTGTTGTAACTTTATGGCTGGCTATCCGCCTACTAGTTTCAATTTTTAAATAGTCACTCCGTGATATGATAGCACCTCGCCCTCAGTGGGATCTTGAGTGCACATTCTTGACATTGAGTAGTTTCTTTCAAGTACTGTTCTTTTATTTCTCCGCATATGACAACACCTTTCCATCATTTGGATTGAGTGTGCATTCTTGGAGTCGAGTTCCGTTAAGCTTAGTTTTCAATTTGATGCTAACGCTAATCCAGTTGGCTATTGCTGGTTTATGCTGTGTAATTCCTTCGAAAAAATTGGTTAGCATATTTCAGTGGTATTAGAGCAAAAGACCCTGCCATCCTGTGGCAATTTCCAGTTGGGTATCTGATGAGTGAAAGACACACTAGGCCATACACCAGAAGTCAGGCTAGAACTCCGCATCAGTTTCCGTCTGTTCCAGAAGCAGAGACTTTCTCAGGAGTCTTAAGAGATCTTGGCAAAACAGTGGAAGGTTCAAAAAAGTCAGTGGAAGAAGTTGAACACACAGTTGAAATAATGTCAGACAGTGTAAAGCAAGATAATGAAGAGAGGGATAGAGTTGAGAAGAAGTTTGATGGGATGATAGACATGATGTCCCGATTATTGTCCAAGTTGGACCAGCAAGTAGCTCAGAATATCATTCAGCCCCAAAATAACTCAACTGGAGAAAGCAGTGGAGTTAATGGGAATAACAATAGTGGCAGTCCTGAGGTGAATACAAGAGACAGAATTGTGGGTCAACATGCTGCAATTCCTAGTGGGTCATCCTCTAGACCCCTTTTTCCCGTCTTCACACCAAGGGAAGAGCAACAACCGGTTGAAGCTGCACCAACTTTTGCTGATGATGCACGTCAAGATTACATGGAGTATGTCTCCTTACCTCTTGACTTGAGAGGTACTTGGACCTTTGATCAATACAGGAATCAAGGGAGTCGAAGAAATGGAGGAAGGACTGAACAACGTCCCCCTCTGGCACCTACAAATGATTTCTACCAAGCATTGGGAAAGATTACTATGGAGCATTTTGATGGTAGTAATAAGGGTACAGCCAGATCATGGGTGCAGAAGTTAGATAACTACCTCTCTCTCAAACCCATGCTAGAAGAAGATGCTATCAAATTTGCTACTTTGCATTTCGATGGGATAGCTCACGAATGGTGCACTCATGGTTTGGTCACTCTTGGCCATAACCTCATTCGCACATATGGTGAGTTTACCAAAAAGTTGATTGAAAGATTTGATACGAAAGATCCAGAATTGAGATTCAGAGAATTGGCACAATTGAAACAGCAAGGATCTTTAGAAAACTATGTGGCTGATTTTTAGAGGTTGTCAGTAATGGTGCCTAATGTAGAAACCCCTGGTTTCCCTCTGACAATGATCTAACTGATATTTCAAGTTTTTTCTGACGTTTTTAGGTTTTTGAGATTTTTTGTGTTTTTGAAGCAATAATGAGAAGGTACGATTTTGACAATAAATGCTAATAAATTCACTAAAAATCAAAGATCTCTGGAAATGCAACAATAACTACGCCAGTATCCTTTATTCAACTTTTCAAGTGATTACAATAATACCCAGAAGGAAACAATGTATAAAAGAGGAATTTTTATTGGGAAAAGAACCTGATTTGCTGGTACGGCTGAAGGTACAAATCAGTACAGCAGAAATAAATATGATCTCTTTCCTTCCCTCTGGCATGCACAATTTCATCAGCTGATATAGGCGCCTCCTTCAGAGCAAACTGGAAGCATTAGATAAAGGCGTTGATTTTATTTTGATGAGGATGGCTCTTCA
>VDFB02105251.1:0-28213 GCA_007258455.2 Sequoia sempervirens | reverse complement strand
TGTTGTACCCAAAACCAAAAATTTTGCTTCACTAAGGTATTTTGCTTAATTGAGTCTTAATCTTGTTAAAGTGTTGTCAAAAGGTCGTTTTTGGGGTTTTCAAATATGGAGTTGGTGTCAATACTTTGTCAGTCTGTTACTGAAGAGATTTTAGAAAAATAAAAATCTGAACGAAAAACGTCAAAATTTTCTATCTCTGGAGAAGGGAGCATATTCTGAAATGGGCGCCCTATCTTTTTGGGGCTCAGATCCTGTTTTTAGGGTTTGTCACCTCCAGCAGACATTTGTCCGGCCACGCCGCCTTCGGCAGTTGAACTTTTCATCAAGCTCGCTAAACGGACTCCGTTTTTCGAAAGCAAGTTACGGAGAATACAGTGCAAATCGAGGCGAAAGCAAGAATTGGCTAACACTGGAGAAAAGCGCAGCTTTTCAGAAAGGCGCCCATCTTTTTGAGGTGCCAAATGAAGGTTCTTGGCTAAATGCTACCCAAGATGTTTATCTTATTTTCGTTCAAGCTTCGCGACGCATCCGTTAGTGGGTGAATCTGAGTTGCTGAAGTGCCTGAACTGGAGGTCAAACATAGGGTCAAATCTTAGTCAAAATATCAGAAGAAAAAAAGCAAAAGAGCACATTTTGAGAAAGGCGCCCAAGCTTTTCAGGCCTTTAATGCCTTCTTTCTGATGATTTCAGATGCCTAATGTGTCCGTGTTACGTTCAGCTTTCCGTTGCCTGTCTTCGTCAGATCAGAAGATGTCTTATCAGCCTGCAGTCGAGGTTTTTATATTATTTTTGTCGTTTCCAGAAATGGCTAAGTCTGGAATGAAAAGAGCAACTTTTGAAAGGGGCGCTCTTGTTTTTCACCCCTCAGATGACGTTTTCTGGGGAAATGTGCCTTTGCAGCTGTCGTACAGAACGAAGTCAACTCCGCAGTGAACCTGAGATCCAGTCCTGAAAGTTGATAAATCAGAAGTTATGAAGGATTTGTTTTTCCTTCCGCATTTAAAATGGTTGAAATTTGACTAAGTCAGGAAAAGCGCACTTTTGAAAAGGCGCTGGATTTTTGAGCCGTGATGTCGGGCTTTATGACGATAGTGTCAAGATATCATTTGATCAGTTTTTACTCAGCTCCGCAATGCACCTGTCAGCCAGCCAATCGGAGAAGTCAGTCAACCAGTGTCAGAGGATGAACAGAGGTCCCGGCAGAGGTTTTAGCTTGAATTTTCATAAAATTTGGCTACAGTCTCGAATTCTACCAAAAAGTTCAAAGTTGAATTTTCGAAAGTGAGTTGAATGGACGCCTTAACTGGAGTTCTGACTGCAGTTAGCCTGAACGATTTCTGGGTTGTTATCTTCAGTTCATATATTGGCATGTGGAGTGATCTTTCAGTTTGCATGTCGAAGCTAACTAGTTTGCATGTTCAGCTAATCCACCTTGCATGTTGAGTTAACTTGATTGCATGTTAAGTTTAATCAAGATTACCACAAAAGTCAATTAGTTCAAAAGGGATCTAATTGAAGCATGCTGAAGCATTTTTAGTGAAGTATGGCGATTTTGAAGTTGATAACTTCACTCATGAAAAGGGTCGCTATTTTTAGTTTTTGAAAAGTGAAGCAAGATATTGGTGAAGATGGCGCACTTTTCAAGGCTATGGCAACTTTAGTTTGAAAAGGGTTGCTATTTTTAGATTATTTTGATTAAAGCATGAAGTTGGCGCATTCTTGAAGGCCAAACTGAACTTCCAAAAGGCTAGCTATTTTTAGCATATTTATTGCATGAATAAGGCGAATTCCTTATCTCATTCTTATTGTTAACTAAAGTTTGCAAAAGGGCACGCCTTAGGTCAAGTTGATGAATCCAAAGCAAGGTTGAAGGTGGCGAATTTGATAAAGATGCTAACTGAAGTTAAAATCGCATGGATGAGTTTAACTAGAGACTTGAAAGGCAAACCCTAATGCGTCCACTTATTGAGCTTGTTCGAGTTCCAGTTAACTATTATGAGGTCCAATGAGAAGCCAAGCGCCATTTTTATGCATGCTTTATTTAGTACGAATTTTCTATGATAAAATTCTATATATTTCAAAGATGGCGTCCATTATTGCATCATCTTTTGCTCTGAAGCTTGTATTCTTTTGAGCGACCAGCAAGCTTAAGGTGATTCAGGTGTCCGTTTTCAGCGTTCTTCGAAGCTACAAATTCAGATTCTTCAGAGGAAGTCGATTCCAGACTTTATTTCCACTTTGCATGCAGGTTTTATAAAGATTCGAAGAAGAGATTTGCAGATTTTTCAGAAGCAGACAAGCAAAACTTTCTATCTTCTGTCTTATTTCTTCTATTTCTCACCTTAGGTACTTTCTTCGCATGCCAGAGTAATTCAACACATATTCAGAATCTGATCATCTGGGTTCTCATATTTCAGCGTTTGCAACAAGACCCACTTCTTAGATTTTTTCGAGAAAATCGCCCCGTAGCCTTCATTCTGAAGCTCTGAGCCTTTTTCCGAGAATTTCTTTGCATGTGGGCTTGAATCACATTTTTTCGAGAATCCAGCTATCTGGGCTTGTTCAGAATTCAGTTGTGCACAAAACCCATGTTCCAGAATTTCTTCGAAAATTTCATCTGTCAGAAGCTATTTTTAGCCTTGTCCAGAGTTTTTCAGAAAGTTCTTCAAGTATATTCGACTTTACAGTCAAAAGTCATCATTTTCAAAATGCAGTTCAATCTCATTGATTACAAGGTGAAATCAGTCCTTACACATAATTTCATCAAAACGTCAGATACAGACCTGAATCATGTTTATCCAGTGGTCAATCTGAGCAGTTTGGAGAATGTTAGCAGCAATTCGATGAAGAATCTTGAGCGTTCTAGGTTGCTGGCAGCGGCATCTATTCCTGTTTCTATCTTCGATCTTGAGTTTGTACTTGCTTGCATTAAGCATTATGACTCGTCTTCACGACAGATCAGATCGGTTGATGGAAGAGTGGTTTGCAGTCTCAAGCCGAAGGATATAGAGAAATGTTTTGCTATTCCTCCTCGTTCAGATAACTTTACTGTTGTTCTTGAAGCTTGTGAGAAGATATGGGATGCTGATCATCAACGTTCACAGAGAAAAGTTGCTATGAAATGGTTGACAATTCAGAAAACTAACTTGCCTAAGAAGGTTGGTCGTGGTGAATTTAAAGGGGAAGTTGCTGTTTTGATAACCTTACTCAATCGAGTTACCAGTCAATCAGATGCTAATACTTTCCGTCCATGGATGTTCTACCTGATTACCAGAATCCTTGATGGCACAGAGTGTTTTGATTGGGCTATGTTGATTAGTGATTGCTTACATCAGCAAATTACTTTCTCAAGTATCACGAGTTTCATATGATATCCTATTTGGTCTACTTGGTTGCATTTCAAGGTAGCTACAGACTTCTTAAAACCAATGGTACTCTCGGTGTTCAGCGTATTCATGAGTATTATCCACATCTAGAGTTTTCTCAGTCTGAGCAGGACTTCCGGGTAGTAAATGATCACTTTTCCATGAGAACCGTGAGAGATCTTGATGATGAGATGCACATTTGTATTTCAGCCGAGGCCAAATCAGCAATGGAGACTTGGGCAGATTGGTTCATACAGTTTCCTACTTTTACATACATCCGAGTTTATGGTTATGTTGGAGAGCCTCTGATGTTGCCAAGATATCCGTCAGACAAGATTGTCTTTATGGAATTCCTCAGGCAAATGCAGCATGTTCACTTCTTTCTTCGTAGTCGTCATAAGGCTGTGGCAAATTTTCCATTCTCATTGGGAATTTTCACATGTGATGCAGCAACAGATGCCAGGCATATGTCTACTGAGATTGAAAGGTTCAAACTCAAGCCTTATACTGAGAGGCGTTCCTATGATCCTCTTGGACATTATGCAAATCGGTTAGAGCGAGGGATTGCACATGCGCCAGCACTTGAAGACTTCTGGGCTAATTGTGAAGATGAATTCGAGGTTCGTCGTCGTCACTATTGTAGACTCACTATTGGTCAGCTCTCTGATTACCTATCAGAAGATGTTGATGGTCTATCCGATGATGATGGAGAAGTTCTTCTCAATTCTTATGTTAAGGATCAAGTTGCTCGGCAGCCACTTCGCTCACCTGATTGGTATGCCAAGGAGAATACTTCCATTGAAGAGGTTTCCAGATCAGTGATTAAGACTAGCAAGTTATTCTTGGAGAGCAAACGGACACGGAAGTCAGTTCCTGTAGCAGAGCCGCCAAAGGATGTTTCTTCGTTGCCTTCTACTTCTAGAGCAAGACCAAGAGTCAAGGCTATTATTATACCTCCTGAAGGGGTTAGACTTAGTGGAAACACGGGGAAAAGGGCTACTGGTAAGAGGAAGCAGAAACAAATTGATAATGTTCCTGAGGTTTCGGTAGAGATAGTTATTCAAGCTGAGCCTCACGTTTCACCTCCTAGTTCGCCTCACGTGCAGCCCATTGACATAGTTTCTGAGCCTGAGACACCAATTCAAGCTGGATCGGAGACACCTGAACCACCACAGGTTGATACATCAGGGACAGTCTCTCCGCGAATTGAGAATATTGTTTAGTCTTGTTGGCTCGAGAAGTCTTTAGGGAGACAGAGGCGTGAACCATCGTACAACCTGGATTTATCTGAGTTTGGTGAACCTTATCAGAGAAGGTCAAACAAGAAGATAAAGAAACAGGTGCACATTGAGAAGACTCCTGAATCCGAGATTGTTATTGAAGTTGCAGTTCCTCCAGAGGGTAAAAGTTTAGATGAAGTCGAAGTTGGTGACTTTACATTCACTAAGGCTAATCTTGGCAGGACTACATGAGAGACAGATGTATCTCTTCTTAAGATTGTTACTAATAATCTTGAAGAGCGTATCACCAAAGATGGAGAAGATAAGGCATTACTTAAAGCTGAAATTGGTCAACTTCGTCGATACATTTCTGATCTTGTTCATGGGAATTCGAGTAGAGCACATGTTCTTCCTCAGCATACACCTGCAGAACAACAAAAATTGGATCAGTTGGTTAGTCATGGCAGACTTTTAGACAACTGGATTGATAATTTAGTTGCTGCTGGTAAAACTCTTCTTGCAGATCTATATCAGTTGAGAAGTGATGCGCATAAACTCCGTCAGGGTATTCAGTTGTTGGAGATTGCAGTTGCAGAGAATTTGGCAAAGGATCGGGTTCTGGTATCTCAGTTATCAGTTGCGTATGATGTTTTGGAGGTGGTGGAGGATCAAGAGAAAGTTTTTACTTGGAGAGAGCAGCACCTTCTCAGAACAGAAATATGTGAGAAGATCTCTTCCAAATTGTTTTCACTCAAGGATGATGTGATTGGAGTACTTGCATTGGTCAGTGGCTTCGTTGTTCAGATTCCATGTCATTATCTTCTCAAAGATGGCACGTATGTTGAGTTGGATAAAGTTCAAACAGAGTTCGAGAAGCTGATTTGTGACAGCCTAGAAGGTGAACCTATGGCGCCCAAGTTAGAGAATGTTTCAGTGATTGCAGCCAGTTTTAGAAAAGCGACTGAAGAATGTAAAGATGGCATGCACATGATTTCAGAAAGTGGCAAAGAACTAAAGAAACAGACTGTTATTTTTAGCAGTGTCAAAGTGCCAGATGACAAAGAGATCGATGAGTTCTTGGTCGAAGTGTTAGACCGAGATGACATGGAGTGATCTACCAGTTGGAACCTGCAGTTAATTTCAAGGGTTGAGTCATGAGCAGCTGTTAACTCGACTTTCAGTCTTGAGTTTACTTGCTGACTTAACACATGCTTATCTCATCCTTGGAATTATCAACACAGGAGTTAGGGTTAGGGTTTCCAGTTAACTGAAGGTCGTGTCCAGTTAACTTTGCTTTAAATAAGGACGTGCATGCTTGCACATTGTCCAATTAGGTTATTTGTACCGGTTAACTGATGGTAGTTTTCCAATTAACTGTATAGTTTACTTCATTAGGGTTAGGCGCATAACTTGCATGCATTGCAAGAATTGTAGTGAACTCAAGGTGATTTTAGGGTTACCTACACCTTGATGTATATAAATAAGAGCTTTTGCTCATTTGTAATTAACTTTTGCTGGAGAGAGAAATATATGCTGCGCCTACCTTGCCCTCAATATTACTCTTTTGGTATCTGTTCATGCGTCTTTGCTATTACAGTTAATTGTTATGCCACATAGGGTTTCATGCGATTGTGATAGTGAATTCTTTCCATAGTTTAGATAAATTTGTCTTGTGCATCTTTTATTGTTATGATCAAACGTTATGCCACATAGGGTTTCGTAAGATTGTGATGATAAAACCGTTTGTGAAGTCTTTACTATGCTGGCCGAGTGTTATGCCACACAGGGTTTCATAGAGTTGTCATGGTAAATCTTCCCATAGTTTAGATAAATCTGTTTCGTGAATCTTTTATCATTACGATCAAGTGTTATGCCACACAGGTTTCATAAGATTTTGATGATAAATCTGTTTTGCAAGTCTTTGCTGTTATGATTAAGTGTTATGCCACATAGGGTTTCACAAGATTGTTATGGTAAATTCTTAAATCTGTTTTGTGCCAATAGACTTGTTCAGATTGAGATGATAGTTGCGCCACCTTGCCTTCAAGTAGAGAATCTGAATGCGTTTATCGTATGATAGTCATAACCTTGCTCCGTTTCCTTATGCTCTGATTTTCTTGAGGAAACTGGATAGAATTTAAGTTATTAAGTTTAGTTGTAGTTAGTGAATCTGCGAAACCAGAGAAAACTCAGCTGCAATGTATTAGTTTTCAAGAAAGCCTTGTACCTCTACAACCGAAACAAAAGCACGTGAATTAGTTTAGCTTATTTCCTTTGTGGTATTTTTGTAAAGCACGAGGGAGCCTCCTCAATTCAAGAGCACTTCATTGGCGAGGTGTACATAGGCCACCGTAGCAACTCTACTCCGTGAGGTGTTAGTTGTTACGCCCACGTGCGGGCCAGTAGTGTCTGGATTGCTTTCAAATCTTTGCCAAGAAACTCGGCCGAAAGATGCACCGCGAGGAATACTTCGCTAGGGCACTTTATCGCCTTTAACTCTCATTTTAGTCCTCAAGCTCAAACCCTAATTTTCTCGTGATGTACCTTAAATGAGCCCGCTTGACCCCGCTTCGGGCTTGTATATCATCATGGTAGGCCTGCGTCGAAAATACCGAAGAAAAATTTAAAAGAAAGTGTCCCAAAAGGGACCGTCTACCGCTAGATGATTTTGCATGTCATGACGCCTCAAAAATCTCAAAACCGTAAAAATCCTCAACATGCAAGCACTGGCTAAAAATAGTAAGTTTCTGAAAAGTGATCAGTTCCACCTGCATGTTGCATCATCGCGAAGTTCTTGGAAAACCCAGAAAGAATATGCCGACATGCACAGAGAAAATCTGCATGCAAACCCTAATATCGGCTTCAAGGTTGAACCCTCGAAGTCGCCATCCCGCCAGATGTCATATCATCGCTAAGGTCTCAAAACCCGTAAAGAATTTATTACGCATCAGAAAATGTAACATGTGGACCCTGGAATCTGCTCTGGAAGCTAGACTACTAAAAATAGCAAGTCGTCCGTTTTTGCTCAAATTTTGTCAGAAATGAACTTGAAGTGTTTAGAATGTAATGAAGTTGTCAAAATGTGAAAATCTCGAGAAAATCAACCCCAAGTCGACACTTACTAAAAATAGAAAGTTGGCAGAATTCAGGGTTACTTGCCGGAAGCATTGTAATAGCACTGCTAGGCTCAAAAGCTGACCAACCAACTCAATTTGACCCCAAAGTGATCTAAAGACGTGAAACCCTAATTTTAGACTTGGCCAAATTTTACGTTCAAGTTCGCAGACGGGAGCGTCCCCGGAAAGCAGATAGCAGAAAAGAAGCAGAACGAGAGAGAAAGAGAGGAAACCAAAGCCAAAAGACCAGAATGGAGCAAAAATTTATGGGTCCCCATTTTGAATGGGGCGATGTGTGAAAAGGTCACAACACTTACATTCCTCAAAGCAATCCCACAGCCAATCCGGCAGCATAACATTCCTGTAGATAAAAGATAATGAAATGAGAACCAATGGCTTCCTTTTATAATTTCTCGTTGACTTTATCGAAACCCTAATCTTCTTTCTTGTGAGTCAAACCCTAATTCTCCAATAGATGTCGTCCCACTTTACCAAGCAAAATTTGACTTTAATTACAAACTTAATCTTTTCCTTGAAGTTGGCGTCCAACTTATGCTTGGATTAAATCTTTTAATAAAAAATATAATTAATCCCTTTAATGAGGCGCCCACCCATAAAGAACATCTTTTAAAACAACTTAAAGTGAAGTTGCTAGGCCAAGGGGTCAATGTTAAAATATAACATTAAAACATGACTTAATTAAAATAATTCGACTTATCTCTCCAGTTATGCCCCAGAACCGAAAATGAGTAAGCCAACTGATCAGTCTGAAATGGAAAGTCAACCGAGCCGAAACCAACAAGACCACTGCCAGAAATAGAATTTACTAAAAATAGTAAATCCCTGAAAATGCTCAGAATGCTAAGAACAACATATCACTGCGAATCTCTCTGAAAACCCAGAAAGAATCCGCCATTAAATCAACCAACCTCGAGCAAGAGCATCCTTCAAAACACGAACCCCTAATTTTGCCACTGATTAGCCGACAGCACATTGGGAATAGGCTATCAATCAACGAAAAGTGAAGTGCTAAAAACGGGGACATTACAGTCCGCCCTTCCCAAAATTGCTTGTCCTCAAGCAATATCGCCATAACTCCAGAAAATTTAAAACTGATCCATACCAAAACAAGTATGATCCCAGGTTCCCAAATCCATCTCAGGAAGGACCCACCATGCCACTGTTGCACCACTCTGATCACATCAGTGAAAACATCATGCCAATGCTACACTAACCTCCCTTGTAACTCCAGTGTTACCATCCATGATAATCAAACTGAAAGATCTTAAAGGACTAAGATCAATATCATGCAACGTCTCACGTCCAAGATGCCCAGAGTCAACAGTAACAACAATACCACTGTCACCCACAATTCTAGGCAAGAAAAAGGATAGGTCACTCAACTCATAACTAATCTCCTCAACATACCTCCACATGGTAACAAATGAAACCATGACTGCAAATGTGACATCTTCATCTCTTCTTGCAAAGAGGAAGGCTATCCTTTGCAAGAACTCAACAAACTCAAACTCATGATTCCACATGAATTCCCTATGCCTCCGCTAAACTATCATGGCACAACTATGAAGTCTGAAGAAGTTTCTCACAATTCCAACCCCAAGAGTCTCAGAATGTAGAGTCAAGACATTGAATAGGATCTCAGCAGTAGGAGTCTCGAAATGCCAAGCAAAGTCAAGCGATGGTCTGCTGCTCCAATTATTTGTACAAGAATATGTACCAAGAAAACCATTAGAATGAGTATGGTTTCTTTCCAAATTCTGATCGTGCTCAATCCACACCACCAATTCTCTCATTTGAAACCATAAATTGTCCCTCGAAAGAGATTGGAAGGTCTGAAATTGAATGAACCAGCAACCCAACAGGACTGAAATGATCAACTTGAAATCTGATTTTATGAAAATCAGCATCCAAGGAGATAGATAGCTGTTGCCAAACTGAAAATCAGCACCCAAAATATCATGTCTGCTTATATCTACAGCCGAAAATAAACCCACTGAAGATCCCATCACAACCAAGTACCAATCCCTGCTCAAATTTACTGTCCAAAACTCCCATTGATCATTAGGAGTGAACTTCAAATGACTGACAAAGAAGGTAATAACATCCAAAGGACAGTGAATTTGAGGCTCATCACTCCAACATACCTTCTTGACACATGTCAAAAGTGAGTTGATACCAGGGCCCCACATCATAAGTAAAGAAGAGCCATTTTGCAAATGGAGAACTACTTTTACTAGAACGCTTTGGGAAATACGTTCTATTTGAATCATCGCACCCTGAAACTCCAAGAAGTACTCAACAAATCTGAATTCATTGAGAAAGTCAAATTCAAAATCATGAGAGAAGAATTGTTGGAAGGATTCAATGGACCCTTCATCAAACATTATAGCAGCACCCCACTTGCTCAATGGATCATAGTTATCCGCCGTTCGGAAAGTTTCCGTAGAAACATTTTCTTCTTTAGCGGCTGCAACCACTTCAAAGACATCATCATGGAGCTTCTTTGAACCCTCTTCTTCGACGACAACTTCCTCTTCAATGGCCACCTCATAGTTTGCCATGCAAACTGATTTTTGATCTTCATCTGGATCAAAGGGAAATTCATCCCACAAAGGTTCTTTATCATACCTTGGTGTCAACCAACCGGTATCCCAAATGGAAAAAGGCTGATTGTTTTGATCAAGAGAAAAGTACTCTTCATGCTTCTCTTGGAGTGTTGAGTCTTTGAATAGGTCACCCAGTAACTCACTTGAACTGGTTTCTTCATGAGTCCTTCTCTCCAAGGGCTTAGTTTGATGCTCAAACCCAATGTCATCATCATAATGAAATGAAGAATCTCCATTGCCTGCTGTTTTGAAAACATCACTGTCATTATCTTCATCATGGGGAAGTATGTCATTGATTTCTTCATTAGCAGCCCAATGAATACCAAGGAGGTCTTCTTGGCTACTTGTCATACATTTGTCTAGTGAAAATTCTTGAGAGATTTGAACAGCAGCAAGAGGTGAATAATCCTTGACCAAATCCTCAACTAGAAGAGGTATAAACACATCAGAATCACCATTAACAACATCACCTTGGTAATGATCATAAGCTGGTCCAAGGACACCACTAGTGTTTTCTTCATCTTGTTCTTCTTCAACGAACTCATCCCACACAACCGTCATACCAACAATTTTTGTGAAGCCCTTAGCCTCAAGACCCTCATTGGATGTATTTTCATTAGAACTCAAGACTGCTGTTATGTTCTTTTCACTGAACTGTTCTTCATCACTTCCTATCACATGCAAATCTAAGGAAGTATTTTGGGGTTCTTCCACACACTTTTCAACTGTCAGAGTTTCTTCATCAAGCTCCCGATTAATATGAGGTGCCATGTGCACCTTGCTATCCCGTCTTTCAGACCTAGCATAAATCTTCCTGATTCCCCACCTTATGTCAGGATCCTTCATTAGCGTAAACAGTTCATGCATTAACTCAAGTAGAGGCTTCTCTGTAGTCATCTCTCTTTGTATGAAGCGTCTGGTATCTCTGTCACTCATCTGTCAAGTGAACTCTGTTGGGCACAGGATGGCAGGATCTTGGCTCTAATACCACTGAAATATTCCAAGCCAAATTTTTTCAAATTTTCAATTGCAACAAGCAGAGCAATCCACAGTCGTTAGGGTTAGCTCTAAACCAGAACGATACTGAAACAACTCTAACCAGAATGTACACCAGGATCCCGATGAGGGCAAGGTGTGAGCATTGGTCAGAGGATCTGAATGCAAAAACAGAACTGGAAGGAACTCTAACCAAGAATGGCGCCGATGATGGCGAGCATATGGTCAGAGGATCTTCTACCACTACAAGTACTGAAAGGGAACTCAACACCAAGTATGTGCTACCCAATCCAGTATGGAGTTGAGGCGACCATATGGCGGAGTGTAAGAATTGCAATGCTATGAAAGGAAATAAGCAATGATGCTGAAAATACTCGACGTCAAAAATGTGCTTTCCAGACCGAGACGAAATGGGAGCTACCATATGACGGAGATATAAATTATTACAAAGCTACTTTAGAATGTAAGATAAGCATTACAAATCAGAATTAAGCAAGATTAACTACTGCTGCCAGTACTACTGTTCAGCTTACAATATGAGAAGAATTCGCCTGCCAAGAGCATGAAGTTAGAACAATTCAACGAACATCTAATAAGAGGATTCTCCTTGCTTAATGAAGATACCAAGACTGATTTCTTCACTCAAGAACCAGATTTAAGATTCTGATTTGTACAGATCTGCACTTTTAAATGTAAAACCAGCATGCCTGTAATCCACTAATTTGCTCGTATAACACCCTAAACAGACCCAAAAGACTTCAAGTTTGATGCAATGGACCTATAAAATGATGGCGCCTGGTTTAGTTATAAGAAAAGACAGCTAAAAGTGGCTATTAATTAATGGCACAGATCCCAAGGCACTCCAGAAAGTGCGCCCTACAAGGAATGACGAATTTGCATTATAAAATCATCAGCTTCATATTAAAATCTGCAAATATTCATGAAGGGTCGCCTCCAACAGAGAAAACCAATGAGACAATACCCAGAACAACACTTTTTGTATTATTTGACTTGTGATTAAAAACAATAATCTGCTATGAGGAAAATGCAATTCTAGAATCTCACTAAAATGCACAAATCTGAACTACAAAGCCACACAATGACAATAATGCAGAAATCTTGATACAAAACACTCAGACTATACTATCTCACCACTAGTCGCTATCTTTCAAGCGAGAAGCAATGCCTAGCTAGGAGGCTTACATTCCTCGAAGCAATCTCACAGCCAATCCGGCAGCATAACATACCTGTAGATAAAAGATACCGAAATGAGAACCAATGGCTTCCTTTTATAATTTCTCGCTGACCTTCTCGAAACCCTAATCTTCTTTCTTGTGAGTCAAACCCTAATTCTCCAATAGATGGCGTCCCACTTTACCAAGCAAAATTTGACTTTAATTACAAACTTAATCTTTTCCTTGAAGTTGGCGTCCAACTTATGCTTGGATTAAATCTTTTAATAAAAAATATAATTAATCCCTTTAATGAGGCGCCCACCCATAAAGAACATCTTTTAAAACAACTTAAAGTGAAGTTGCTAGGCCAAGGGGTCAATGTTAAAATATAACATTAAAACATGACTTAATTAAAATAATTCGACTTATCTCTCCAGTTATGCCCCAGAACCGAAAATGAGTAAGCCAACTGATCAGTCTGAAATGGAAAGTCAACTGAGCCGAAACCAACAAGACCACTGCCAGAAATAGAATTTACTAAAAATAGTAAATCCCTGAAAATGCTCAGAATGCTAAGAACAACATATCACTGCGAAGCTCTCTGAAAACCCAGAAAGAATCCACCATTAAATCAACCAACCTCGAGCAAGAGCATCCTTCAAAACACGAACCCCTAATTTTGCCACTGATTAGCCGACAACACACTGGCAATAGGCTATCAATCAACGAAAAGTTAAGTGCTAAAAACGGGGACATTACACTTTGCAGGATCTGTGAAAGCCATACGACTTGAGAAATCCGTACGATCTGGCAATTTTGTGAAATTCGTACGCTTTGAAGGATCCGTACGATCTGGCAATTTTGTGAAATCCGTACGCCTGGCAACTCTTGAAAATCCGTACGACTTGGTAAGTCTGAGGAATCCGTACGGCCTGGCAATTCTGAGAATGATAAAGCCGTATGCTATGAAATTCTGGTAAATTTGGAAGCCGTACGATTTGAAAACCTACTGAGTGAGAGAGCCGTATACTGCCAAGAACATGAGGGTGTCGTACGATGCCAAACCCTGAGGAAGAGTGCTGTACGTCTTGAGAAAATACTGAATATTGGGCGACTGGAAGATGGCCAAAGAATCGTACGACTTCAAAACAGTGGAGAAGCCGTATGGTGAAGGAAGACAATTCGTGCCATGTAGAAAGGGCCAATCTTCGCCGGATGATTAAGATATCATGGATCCGTGCCAACTGAGAGGATGCCAAATCTTGCCGTACGACCTGCCAAAAATCCACAAGATGCCGTACGACCTGGAAGAAATTAACAAGATGCCGTACGACCTGGAAGAAATCACGCCGTGACGACTGTGTAGGTGTCGCGACAATGCGTAACCCGCACACCCCTCTAATTTGTAATGGCCAGACTCTTAAAGGCAAGGTGACCAACGCACGAAGACTGCATTGTAAAACGCCATAATGATCTCCCCAGGCTTGACGTATTCACTCCATAACCAGACGACTTTTTTGTTCTCTTCTCTCCCTTTGTGATTTCGCTGTATTTTCCCCTTTCTCCAAACTATCTCATCTTTAAATGGCCGTACGATTGGGGTTTCTGTATTTATTTCATTTCTAACTTTATTTAATTTGATCACTTTCTCCCTTGGCCGTACGATTTGTTTAAGAGTCGAGACTTTTATTTTAATTCGCTTCACTTTATTTAATTTGAGCACTTTCTCCCTTAGGCGCTCACTTTTTCTCATGACTGCTTGTATTTTAATTTTTCGTATTTTAATACTTCTTTTCTTAATGTCTAAGTCGTTTAATTTATTATTTAATTTTTTCTCCTTTCTTTTGCTTTCTTTTCTGACTTCTTTCACATTTCTTTTATTTTTTTCTTCTTCCTTCTTTTTTTTCCATTCGCCTTGTTCTTCCTTATTTACTCTGTTATTTTCCTTTATTTTCTGATGTCTCATAGCTTTTTTCCTTTCTATTTTTTTTTTTTCAACCTCTGTTCATTTTCTCTCTCCTCCCTTCTCTCTTCTTTTCTTTTTATTTTTTTCATCTTCTGTTCATTTTCTCTCTCCTCCCTTCTCTCTTTTCTTTTTATCCCTCTAGCTTCGCTGTGTGTCCGAACTTTTAATTCCGAGGTGTAGTACCATTTACATGTGTGTGGTGACCTTTTATAACATTCTTCCTCACAGCACGTTCCTATATATTCTATATCAAACCATTTATCAAGTAAAGGGGCAGGACCAATACCTCGAAAACTTCCATCGATGTACCTTCCGCCGTACTGTTGATACCACGTAACATCGTCTTGTACTGTTGGTGGTCCCGCCAGGTTAGGAATTATTTTCCAGAGTCCATCTTGAGTTGGGATCTTCCTAACCCTTGGTATTTTTCTTCTTTCTCGACACATTTGTTTCAGAAGGTCTTCTATATACCCGTCCACCGTTGACACAAATGTATCTTCTATCTTCAACATTGTCTTTAAGCAAGGGGCCTTCTTCTCGAAGTAAGCATCCCATTGCTCATCAGTCCATTCCTCCTCGTCATCCTTTTGCGACTCATCTTGTTCTTGGCCTGCTTGTTTCTCCTTTTCCGCTTGGGCTTCCGTGTCCAAGTCCTTGGCTATATATCCCCGTTTTACTCCTTCATAAGGGGCCACATAGTGCTAGTGTCCCCCCAATCGACGCCAAAGGGCAGGGGTTCCGAACACTGCATTGGTTAGGTGCTTGTGTATCCGTGGTACTGCAATTCCTTCCACTCGCTTCTCTGCCAACCTTTCTTCAATTATTTGATCTCGGCCTGATTCTGCCCAGTCATCGTCTGCTACATATCCGGGACCTCCTAGTCCCCAGTCTTGTTTTCTCGGGCCTTCACGTTGCACAGGCCAATCTTCCTTTGTGGCATATACCCGTCCACCGTTGACACATCGCCCCATTGCAAATTGGGACCCCCTAATTTTCGCTTCGTTTCGAACTTTTGGCTTGATTTTGGTTTGTTTTGCTATGTTTCTCTCTCGTTTTGTCTATCTGGGGATGTGCCCACCTTTGATCGTAAATTGGGTTTTTGGCCGAGTCTTTAGAATTAGGGTTTGATTCCTTCACGCCAATTTGAATTCAACGAGGTGAGTAAATTGAAAATTGAACTTAACATTGATGTCAGCATGCTCTTAGCAGGTTCTCAGCAAATTTTCATCAAATTCCGAGTACTTACTATTTTTAGTAAGTATGCAATTACAGGCAATCTGTCAGCATTCCTGAAATTCCGACAGTCACACTGCATTCATAGCACATCAGGCTGCTCGTGTGCAAAATTTGAGCTGAAATAGGCAACTTTCTATTTTTAGCAATCCAGCTTCCGAAGCAGATTTCAGGGCTTAAACGAAGAGTTTTTCTTTGCATGTCTGCATATTCCTTCTGGGTTTTTCGAGACCTTCGCGATGGTATAACATGCAAAACGAGACGACAACTTTCAGAGTTCAGCCTTCAGAGGCTATTTTTAGGGTTTGCATGTCAGGGTTCTCTTTGCATGTCGGATGATTCTGTGGGTTTTTCGAGAGCTTCGCAGTGGTATGACATGCAAATAGAGATAATCACTCAGTAAGGAACTTACTATTTTTAGCAGGTGCTTCCCAGCAGCCGCCTCCCAGCACTTTAGAATCACGAGCTGATCACAATGCAGCAGAAACGAGAACAAACAAAGATCATTTGATACTTACGCGAGCAACTTCGTGACCGGTAAAAGAAGGGTAAAAAAGTCGTAATTTTGGTGGAAAACCGGTAAAACCACCGCCGACGCGATCCTTCTCGTGCCATCACCGCTAGTAAAATTTTCGGAACCGTGTAAACCACCGCATGATCGCGATCCTTCTCGTGCTATCTCATTGGGTAAATTTGAAGTCGAATGGAGCACTTATCATTTATATAGTGTGTTTTCATTTTGGAACAAAATAAAAATAGTAAATCAGCTTGCATGCGCCGATGTCAAGAAAGTGCGTCACGGTGAGGAGCACGCCATTCAAATTTCAAATCAAACGGAGTTTTGGGGATATCAGAAACGAGCAGTTACTATTTATAGTAAACCACCTTTAGAAATGGGCTAAAAATAGCAGGGTGACTAAAAATGGCAGTGTCGACAGGGTAACAAGGTCATGAGGATGTAGTGTGCAAAATTTCAAGTCATTCGAAAGCCCGTAGATGCAAGAATTGCGATCCTACTATAAATAGTAGGGCATGGATAAATTGGCTTAAGACGAAAAGTGACTAAGTCCGAACTTCATCCCGCAACATTTGAAAATGCGCCTCATCTCCAAACCGGAAGTCATGAAAATGCTATATTGGTTTCATCCTCCTCACATGGAAAAATGCTCAAGTTGGTGGAGTAAAATAAAAAAAATTCTAAGTATGAAACTCGTTCGCCTCCTAGGCCAAAATGCGCCCTCATCTCCAGCTGGAAGTCATGAAAAATGTTAAGTATTGGTTTCATCCTCCTACCATGGAAAAATGCGCCCAAGTTGGTGGAGTAAAATAAAAAAAATTCTAAGTATGAAACTCGTCTGCCTCCTAGGCCAAAATGCGCCCATCCAGCAAGAAAGTCAACAAGTCAAAGAATTTTATCCTCCACCACCTCCAAAATGCGCCCACCTTGAAAGATTGATGAGAAAAAAATTTCTAAGGCAAAGTTTCGTCCTCCTCCTATGGCAAAATGCGCCCATACAAGAGTAAGCTTGAGAAAGTCAAAGGAGTCAACATATTTCATCCTCCTCCTAGGCCTAAATGCACCCAAAAGCAGGCATGTAAGGACAAAAGAAAGGGAGATGAAGAGTCACTTGTTGAAGGCGTTGAAAGTTTTCATCCTCCTCTACATGAGAAATGCGCCCAAGTTATGGTCAACAAGTCAAAGCAAATGAAAAAGTTTCTAAGTTAGAAACTCGTCCTTCACACATGCTCAAATGCGCCCAAGTATACTAAGAAGAAGACAAAAAGAAAATGTTGACTTTCTCTTCCCTCCTTTGAATGCGCCTATATGAGGGCATGTAAAGACAAAACATCTCCATGCAAAGGTATCCATGCAAAATTAGAAGAAGACAAAGGCGTTGAAAGACATGTAATGACAAGGTCAAAGGAGGTGTTCAAATTATTTCATCCTTCATGACTAGTGATATGCGCCCAAAGGGGAGGTGAGTAATAAAGATGGTGAAAATAAAAGAATTGCCTAAACGTTGAAGGTGGTGAGAGGAAAGTGAAATGCGCCTAAGGTGGTAATAAAATATGCTAGGCATGGATGTGAAGTATCCTATTCTAAGTGCTAAATGCGCCAAGTGCAAGGTGTTGATGAATATTGCTAAGACGTGGGAATTTAGATGTCTCTCAAGGGTGAATAAAATACAAGGCGTGGTGAAAATGAAGTTGATGCTAGGTGTTAGAAATTTAATAGAAAAGATTGCCAAGGCGTGTGAAGTGAAGTATGCTAGGCGTGATTTTTTCCCTTCATCAAGTATGCTATGCGCCTAAAGTGGAGTGTAAGGGTGGTGGAATAAGGTTGATGAGAGAAAATATTGCTAAGTGGTGAATAAAGATGTTAGGCGTGGATTCAAAATATATCCTTCATGATAAATAGATACGCCCAAGGTGATGAAAGTGAAGTAAAGTGTGCTTGGCGCCTTCATGAAAATTTTCCAAGTCAAGTTTCCACCACTGGCAAATGAGCGTGGATGAAACAAAAAAAAATTCTCACAGGCAAGATGAAGGAAGTTGAATAAAATTTCTAAGGCAAAATTCAAAAGTGCTTAGTGATTTAAAAAATTTCTCCAAGGCACAAAAATATTTTTTCTTCCTTAGGAAAATCATGCCCAAGTCTGGTGAAGTGATAAAATTTTCTTAAGGCACGAGCAAAATTGCCAAGGATGAAGTTGACTAGCGAGGACGATGAACGCTTGGAAGTTAGAGCGTGAAAATCAGGTAAGTAAGTTGAATTTATATTATGAAGTGTTCTAATACTCTTCTCCTTGCTTGTTTTGCAGGAGGAACGTCGAGATCAAGCGATGATAACTTAAGGTGATGAAGAAAGTAATCCGAGATGATATTTCAACCTCGAAGGAAGAAAAGTTGCAAGAAAATGGCTCGGTGTTGGGACTTAGTATAACTCAAGTGACAAAGAATGGAAGCTCGAGCAAAGTTGAAGAACAACGTCAAGAAGAAGATCAAGAGCAGTTGAACTCCAGATTCTATCAAATTTTATTACCTGAGGAGGCAATCTTAGAGACTCTTTTACCCTCCTCCAAGCGATCAACAGAATTGGCTGAACGCGAACAACAGAGCAGTGTGAACGCATTTCAAAGCTGGAATCTTCTAGAAGATGGTGGCCATTAATGGCTCATTTATTACCCCACTCCTCTTGGTGGTGGTTTTTAGGGCGAATCTTGTTTAGGGCTGAGGTGGCACAATCTTGGCCATCCACTGACAGTATCTGAGTCAGTCCGCTGGACTTGCATTAACTATAAAGGGGAGTCCCCCATTTGTATCCTTCATTGTATTATAGAGGTAGTTAGACAATATGAGAGTAGAGGGACAACTTGAAGTAGCTTAGTATAGATTAGTGTAGTTTTGAAGAAGAGGGAAAAGTTTTCCTGAAAACTTGTAAGAAATTGTTGTGAACACTCTTCAATACAAAGAGTTTTTCATTACGGTGAATTTCGCCTCTTACAGAGTAGCTAGCAAGGTTTCTTCGTCCTTCCGATTCAAATGATAGCATAAAATAGTTCAAAATAGTATAATTTTCATTCCATGCAAGTAGATGTTAGCTATGAAATGTGGTGTTTGATCTAAGCAACTTCGTCTATCCATACCACTAGTGTATTTGTTGATGGTGAATGCGCCTTGTGTGGTCAACTGGAATATCATGCACTTAACTTCATCATGATTTGTATGTCTATATGCGTCGTTGTGATGGTATTTTCATGCTAAGTTGTGATTTGAACACCTTGAACTACTCCTCTGAAGATTGCACCGACTCCGTGGAAGCTGTCCGAGGCGAGGCAAAGCGAAGTTTGGTTGAAGTTTGCTGAAGTTGAGCTCCATATCCCGCACTTAGAATAGATTTAGACTCTCTAAACCTTGCACCATTTCAATTCAGTACTTTCTGGTTAGAATAGGAAACCCGCGGTTCATAGACAAATCTTTCGAGTATTTGAATTCCTTTCTCCGCTGCCAAACAATTCCGTAAGTCCCCTTGAAATACCAGCAAATCACATCGAGCCAACTGAGCCTATTCGCACTAAAGAAACCTTGGAGTTGAACGCACGAACTTTCTTGCAATCTTAGCGTGCGGAATACTTTGATCAAGAGAGGATAGGGTAGCCATTGGCAACTTTATTCTGCGTTGGTGCGGTCACGAAAAACACATCAACAGGTATCAGTGACCCATCTAGATTTTCTAACTTTATAGAACCATTGTCACCTACTTCCCGTACTCGGAACGGTCCTAACCAACGAACTTTAAACTTCCCCGGCTTCATCTCGTTACGGCCGTTATATTTCAGAACTAACTGTCCCGGTCGGAAATTCATTCGTCGGAGATGCTTGTCATGCCAATATTTCCTTCGGCGTTACATGTTCTCCGTCGCCCATTGTGCCATCACCCTTCGCTCGTCCAGCTTATTCAGTTGATATAGTCTTTCCTTTAAACTTTCAGTATCGCCCAACCGATTCTCCACGGCTATCCTCAGGCTTGGTACCATATACTCCATCGGCATCACCGCCTCCTGACCGTACATTAATTGGAAAGGCGTGTGGCCCGTTGTTACCTTGTACGTTGTACGATATGCCCATAGGACGGCTGGTAACCTTTCTTCCCAGTCAGCTTCTTCCACGCCACATGATTTGTGAATCACTGATACGAGCACCTTATTTGTAGACTCCGCCTGGCCATTAGCTCGCGGATAGTACGGACTTGACAGGTTGTGAAAAATTCGGAACTCTGTCGTCATCAACCTGATAACATGATTAACGAAATGCCCTCCACGGTCACTCGTGATCCGAATGGGGATGCCGTACCGAGTCACTATTTGCTCGTAGATGAATCTTGCCGTACTTTGTGCTGTATTGTCTGGCAACACTCGAGCTTCAGCCCACTTCGTCAGATATTCAGTAGCAACCACAATATATCGGCATCGATGCAGGTGACTCACCTTTAATGGTCCAATGAAATCCAACCCCCATCGTTCGAACAATTCCTGCAGCTGTGAGGGATGCAGTGGCATGAAGTCCCATTTTAATGGTTTCCCGACTCTCTGGCAAGTGTCGCAGCCTAACACCCACTCCTTGGCATCAGTGTGCATTGTCGGCCACCATAGGCCTGCCAAGAGGATTTTCCTTGCTGTAGCATCTGGTCCCATATGGCCGCCAGCCAGTCCTTCATGTGCCTCTTTTAGTACGCCAGGTATTTCTTCTTCCACGACACATCTCCGGAGGATCTGGTCGGGTCCCATCTTGTAGAGTAAACCATTGATCAACTGGAATGTCTTACTTTTCAGTACGAGCTTCCTTCTTTCGGCTGGTGGCATTTCCTTCGGGAACGTGGATGTGGACAGATATTCCCCAATCTTCTCATACCATGATGGCAATATTGCAATCTGGAATAAGTGTGCATCCGGAAAGTCTTCATTCACCCCTCCCTCAGCAGGTTCGCCCGACCAAATTCTGGATAATTGATCGGTAATAACATGGCTCTTTCCCGGTCGTACGATGATGGTGAACGTAAATTCTTGCAACAAAAGTAACCATCTACTCACCCGTCCTTGGATAATCGGCTTGTTTACCAGGTACATCAAAGCTTGGTGATCCACATAGAAAGTGAACGGCGTGGCTAGGAGGTAATGCCTGAACTTCTGTACGGAGTAAACCATTCCTAGTGCCTCACGCTCGGTCGTACTGTAATTCCTTTCTTCTTTTGAAAGTAGCCGACTAGCAAAGAATACCGGGTGATCCAACCCGTGTGCTCCCACTTGTGCTAGGGTTGCTCCGATGGCAAAATTAGAGGCATCTACATGTACGTGGAACTCCTTATCCCAGTCCGGATACATCAATATGGGTGAGCTGATCAATCTATCCTTCAGTTCCTGAAATGCCTTCTCCTGTTCTTCAGCCCATATAAATGGTTGGCCTTTCCTCGTCAGTAGGTCGAGAGGGTACGACACTTGGGCAAAATTTTTAATGAATCTCCGATAGTATCCCACATGCCCGAGGAAGGACTTCACACCGGTGACGTTCTCCGGAGCCTCCATCTGTACGATGACTCGCACCTTGTCGGGATCCGTTTTCAACCCAGCTTTGCACACAATGTGTTCGAGCAACTTCCCTTGTGGCACCATAAATCTGCATTTCTTCGGATTCAAGGCAAGGCGGGCTACTCTACACCGTTCCATGCATTCGCCTAAGGCTTTCAAATGTTTTTCCTTGTCACTATAAATTGACCAGTCATCAAGGAAAGCTTTGAAATTACCTACCAACATTTTATCAAAAATGTGGAGTATTATCCTCTGGAATATAGCTGGTGCGTTGCATAATCCAAACGGCATTCGGTTGTATGCGTACACCCTGTCCTCAACCACGAACGTAGTCTTTAATTTGTCTTCCTCCACGATACTGATTTGATTGTAACCCGAGAAGCCGTCTAGAAAGGAGTACATTTCATGCCCGGCAACTTCTTCCAGAATTGAGTCGGTGAAGGGAATGGGAAATGGATCCTTGATAGTCACTGCATTCAGACTACGAAAGTCAACACATATTCTAATTTGCTCCTTCTCTTTCTTCAAGGATATAACGATCGGTGATACCCACTCACTGACCTCCACTTTGAAAATGATGCCGGCCTCCAGCATCTTCTCAATCTCCTCCTATACTTTAGCGGCATAGTTTTTGTTCATTCTGTACGGTCGCTTTCGTACGGGCTGGGCTCCCGGTACGAGAGGAATCCTGTGCACGCATAACTCCGGTGGTACGCCTTTTAAATCTTTGTACGTCCAGGCGAAAGCATCTTTATATTCCATGAAGATTCTGAACGCTGCCGCTTTCAGGACAGGGTCCCAATCATCACCCACAAAAATCTCCTTAGGTTTGGCTGATTCCCCAAGGTTTACTTTTTTCAACGTTGGTTCCTCGTACTTAATGATTTTGTCCTGTTCAAACTTGTGTGCTGGCGTCACATCCAATTCGGCCATACCTTCTTTATATTCTCCGTACTCAGGTGGAAATGTTTCCTTGTCTTCTTCTGCTTCCCCCTCCTTGACTTGCAGCATGTTGCAATCCGGGTGGAAGACTTCATAATCCTCCATCTGCCAGTGAAACAGTCCGTTCAGTGAACTGGTCTCATCCTCCAAGCAACTTCCAATCTCCAGTACCCCTTCTTCATCTGGTTCCATTAGCTTCCTTTCATCATCCTCTGATTCTCCTTCGGATTCAGATGCCGAAGATGCTAGATCTTCACTGACTGCCTGGTTCTTCAGATCAATGGTGTATTTCCTCCCCCGATTTTCTATTGAGAGTGTATTCCGCTTCCAGTTGTGGGTTGCCTTGGCAGCGATCAACCATCCCCGTCCCAAGAGTGCATCGTACGCCTTTTTCTCCAGTGGGATGACTACAAAATTCAGTAGAAACAACTACGTGCCGATCAAGACCTTTTGTTCCATTAGTGTACCCAACGGTCTGATGCCATGTTGATCTGCTCCCACAGGAATGTTAAAGTCACGCCTGTTTACCCAAATATCTTCAGTCTTTCGGCAAGATGCATTCTCAACCTCCATCGACGATGGTATTAGATAATTTCATTCCCAAGATTTCCATTTCGACGACGGCTGGTTTCCTCCCGATGCTCACTGCCAGTAGCATTGGATCTGCGGTCTCCGCTACCAATTTTGGCGTACGTTCTGTTGAACTCTTCTGAAGATTTTCTTCAATAACATTTGTAATCGCTACTTTGAGATAAGGCATCGTTTGCAAGAGATCAGTTACCGTAATGGGTACGGCCAGAAGCACTGGCCGTGATTTATATTTTCTCCCCTGACCTCGACCAGAGCAAACGTGACTTCGTAGCTTAGAGTTCCCGCATTGATTCGGTTGCCTCTTTGCTTTTGTTCTTGGCCTCCCGAATCTTTTCTTTTCTCCTCAAAGACGAGAGGGTCCGATACCTAATTCTTTTTTGATCAAGGCTTCTGTAATTCGCCAGACTTCTTCGTCGGCTAATTCTCCAAAGATATATTGATTTCCTTTCGCTTTCTGGCTTGCATCTCATGATCATCCCGTCCACACCACCTGTAATGCTTTTTCCCTCAAGGCCTTGGCCGCTTCCCGATAATCCTCTAAAGTGACCCTATCTTATTTATAGCTCCTGATTGATCATCGGCCGCCCTTTGTTATTGTACTGAATTTTTGCTTTCTACTATTTCTCCCATCATAGGCCTGTGGGATGCATTGTTGCTCTCTGTATTTTGTGGTATGGAGGTTGATCGCTTCGCCTGTAGCATCATAACTTTTGGTTTTGTTGTGTTGGACTCCTCGACGAGGTCCCATAACCCGGCAAGATGTCACAGAATAATTTTTTTGGGCAATTTGCCTTTGTATGACCTTCCGTCTTGCAGTCGGTACATCATAATTCATTTGCCTCTTTGGATCCTTCCCTGTCGGCCTTCAGTTCTTTCATCATCCGCATCATATCTCGCCGAAGAGCTTGTACAGTTGCCGATTCATCGTCACTTTCCTCTGCACTCTCTTCATCATCCCTCTTCTTCCCCTTCGAGGATGTCCTATTCTCACTTTCAATGTCCATCGCCCGATTGTATGCTTCGGTGTACGAGGATGGCGATACTACTTTCATTTTTCACCGAAGCGAGGGAATCAATCCTTCAATGAACCATCTTTTCTTTAAACCATCTGCCGGCTGTGCCTCAAGCTTTCCTATCAAGTCTTTCAACTTCCTGTTGTAGGTCCGCACGTTCTCGTGCTTCCCTTGTTTAGTATGATATATTTCTGTGACAATCTCACTATCGTCCCGTAGAAGTTTGAACTCTTCTTGGAAAGCTTGCTTCAATACCCTCCATGTAGCTCTCTGTGCTTGATCCAATTCCAAGTACCAATCAATGGCACTGTCTCTGAGTGTCGCTGGAAATGCCTTTAGCCACTGGTCGGGATCATCCTGCCCGCTGGCTATCCAGATTGTCTCACATGTCTTGCAATGCCGTACGGGATCCTCAGAGCCATTCCCCATGAATTTCGGCAACTTTTCCCGATCCGGATGAGCCATCTTTACCGGTTGACCTCCTTGTGTTTTGGACCTAATTAGACTAGTGGATTCCTCGCTATGTCCCTGTGCGTCACTTGCACTCTTGGCCACGTACGAGTCACTCCCACGTCCTTCGTCAGCGTCCTCAACACCGTGGGTCTCCTCGGGTTCCCTCCGATGCTCTCTCTGCCTTGGGGTCTTAAGCTCTGGTCTTCCACTCCTTAGGTGGTCGTCGTCGTCCGAAAGGGACAACTCTCGAAATCGGTTGATGCTATTATTCAAATCATCTTCATTTTCATAGGGGTTATATCTTCTTGCGTGTGGAGCGCTAAAGGGGTCTTCGTCCCTTCCTTCTATCAAACTGTGGTGCGCTCGTTCAATGGATGTGTCTATTCTTGTCAGATTTTCATATGTTCTTTTTATGCTCTGATTGATTTATTTCAATTAAGTCTTCATCCAATTCCTTACCAACTTGCCTTAGTCGTCTTCGCCCATTTTCTTGTTCTTGCAGCCTGAGTGATCGCCGAACTTGCTCTTCCAAAGTCCCGTGCCCGTCAGGTACTCGATGCTTGTCTTTGTTCGGCCGTACAGGCATTTATTAGTTCAAGAAATCATTGCTGGTTGCCGGAAGTACGGCGCCGACTAGTATCGCGTTCTTCCTCTTCATGTTTGGTTCTGTCTTCACAACGTTGTACGATTTGCTGCCTTCGGCGCTCGTGATCCTCTTCTTCTCACAAGTCTTGCAGGATAATGAAATGGCGGACCAGTAACCTGGGCATGCGATTCAAGAGGTGGTTCACCTCGTCGTTCACTTCCAGCCGATCCCAGATGACTTCCTTAGGACCTCCCGAATGAGGGATTCCCTACGCATGTGGTCACGTAGCGATATTTTCCACAAATTTACCAGATCTTCTGTCAACGAGTCTTCCCGTTCCTCATTAGCATTTACAGGTTCTTCCGCTGGTTGACCCATTACGCTGCCATGGCAGATGATGCCCTAGTCCGTTCAGGCAACGGCGCCAAATGTTTGCCTACGGAATGGGATTCAAAT
Organism: Sequoia sempervirens; assembly: GCA_007258455.2. Taxonomy (NCBI): domain Eukaryota; kingdom Viridiplantae; phylum Streptophyta; class Pinopsida; order Cupressales; family Cupressaceae; genus Sequoia; species Sequoia sempervirens. Next base: position 2,388 of record VDFB02105251.1, on the reverse strand, counting down.
CTTACGTACTACTGGCAAACTAGTCATGTGCAGAACATAGGATAAAACAGTAACCAGAAAGATATCAAGTTTGAACACCAGAAACTTTATTCATTGTCAGAAATATCATGTACAATCAAAGAGTATCAGTAGTACTTAACAATATAACCATCGTCACATAACTCATTACTACTTCCCGACTATCCCAACAGGCTACATATAACGTTCGGCAGTGGTTAGATAACCAACCGACACGACGTTTCATAATAACATTAACATTAACATTAATCTGAACATGCTTTCCCGAAAGTACATGACATTATTATTCTTTACTAATCTATAGTTTTATTAACAATTGGCCGACTACGACCAAGGCCGACAACAAAGTAAAATATACTGCTAACAATGATATCCTGGTGTACAACAGGACATGGGAGGAGCATTTAGCTCACCTACATACAGTCTCGAGCATTTTGGATAGTGAGTCTTTATATGCTAAGGAGTCTAAATGTGTATTGGGCATGACTGAGTTATTGTATCTGGACCACATCATCAGTGAGAAGGGGGTTAGTATGGACCCTGAAAAGGTCTGAGCTATACTTGAGTGGCTAGTACCAGAGAACCTTACCTAGCTTAGAGGGTCCATTGGGTTATGTGCTTTCTACAGGCAGTTTGTCAGTGGGTTCTCTCGACACGCAGCACCTCTTATTGATTTGACAAAAAAGGGGGCATTTGTTTGGTCACCACAGGCCCAAGAGTGCTTTGATAGATTTAAGGTGATTATGACTTCATGTCTAGTGTTAGCATTGCTAGACTTTACGAAGCCTTTTGAGTTATATTTTGATGCCTCAGGAGAAGGCATTGGCGCAATACTCATGCAAGAGCGGCACCCTATTGCTTTCGAGAGTAGGAAGCTTAGGGGACATAAGAGGGGTTACAACATCTACGACAAGGAAATGTTAGACATCATGCACGCGTTGGCTAAGTGTTGACGTGGTTTTTGCGACTACACCAACACAGAATAAAGTTGCCAACGGCTACTCTATCCTCTCTTGAACAAAGTTTCGTGCATGCTAAGATTGCGAGATAGATCATACATTTAACTCCAAGGTTCCTTCATGCAATAGAATACCCTCAGTTGGCTCGATGTGTTTTGCTGGTATTTCAAGGGGACTTACACAATTGTTCGACAGCTGACAACAGACAGTAGATTAAGGGCTTTCGCGTGGTTCGAATGATTTGGCAAGTGAGCACAAGTTTCCTAATTCTAACTAGGAATGAACTGAATTTAAAAGAGTGTAGGTCCTAAGAAGTTTATGTTCTATCTAAGGACGGGACGTGGGATCAATCTTGACAGACTTCGACCAGACTTTGCTCCGCCTCACGTTGGACAACTTACACAAAGTCGGTGCAATCTTCAAGGGAGTGAAAAGAGGTTTTCAAATTATAATTCAACATGCAAGTACCATCAAAACGACGCATACAAACACATGAACCATAATCGAAGTTAAGTTTGTAGTATTTTCCAATTGACCACACAAGGAAAACTTGCCGTCAACAAGCTGCTAGTGGTATGGATTAAAAGAAGTTGCCTTGATTAACTCCACAAGTCCACAACTAACATCTACTAGCATGAAGATAAAAACTACTCTACTTTAAGTTACTTGAAGTTGACGGGATGAAGAAATCCTGCTAGCTACTTATAACAAAGATGAATTCACCATTCAATGAAAGATCTTTTATTACAATAGTTTTTCGCAACAATCTCTTACAAAGTTTTCAAAGGAAAACTTTCCTTCTTCTTCAAACTACGCTATGCTAAGATATTACAACTAAAGTGTCTTTGCTCTACTCTCTACTCTGATCTCTAAGCTCTGCTTCTACTAAGGTACAAATGAGGGGGACTCCCCCTTTTATAGATGGCCAAGTCCAACGGACAACTCAGATTACAATCGGCTGGATGGCCTAGATTGTGCCACCTCAGCCCTAAACAAGATTCGCCCTAAAAACCACCACTAAGAGGAGTGGGGTAATAAATGAGCCATTAATGTCCATCATCCTTCTAGAAGATTCCAACCTTGAAACGTGTTCACACTGTTCTTGTTCTGACTGCAAATTGGATAAGTCTGGTGAACCTTACTTTAGCTTTAGGCACGTTCTCGATCTAATTTCAAGGCGACAACTTCATTCTTCTGCTTGATGATGACTTTTAACACTTGGGTCTTCATCTTCTCTTTCATCCTGGACTTAGAAATATTTTCTTGTCTTGAACTTAAACATTCAACACTTAGCCATTTCTTGCAACTTTCTTCCTTCGTGATTCATTATCTTAGACTATTTGCTTCATTATTCCAAGTCATCATTGCTTGGTCTTCGACATTCCTCCTACAAAACAAGCAAGGAGAAGAG